>KV429095.1:12381-30798 GCA_001632345.1 Daedalea quercina L-15889
GGCCAATATTTTGGGGTCAGAATCAACTAAATTGCCTTTTCTGGAAGATCTGCTCGTGCAATTTTGCTCGGAGGGTGCTCAAAATGTTCCCTGAATGAAACTGCGTCAATTCCGATACCTCCGGCACCCTGAGAAAAAAGTCGATGAATGTTGTCAACTTTGGCTGTCCAGCACTGTAGAACATGATGTCATAATGATGTCATGGAAAGGAATGTGCTGGAACATGCTGGAAAGCGGTGGAATGTTCCATAAAGATCTAGAACTAATCATGTGCTACAGGTCTGGATCAAGTCTGTAAAGAATGTATGTAATATGTAGCAACGTAGAACACAAGTCCATAACGGGTAAGGATAAGTCCTATTCCGTTGTGTAACACCCAAAATAGTCGAAATTCAACAATACGATCTTGATGTTTAGCATTCAATGCACTCCGGGCATTTGAACCTTTGACATTCAATGTTCAGCACTTCGGCCTTCAGGCTTTCAGCTTTAACATCAGTGCGGACCAGATGCGGATGAAAATCAGGTTGTGATTACGTACAGTGCGTACTTGGTCATTGTGACAGAAGCCACGTGATTGTGACAATGTGGGCTTTATTCGAGCGCCGAGAAGAGCGCTTGCTGAGCCTTGTTCGCCTCCAGCCTGCTAGGCCTCCTCAAGGCCTCAGAGGCCTCAACCCGGGCCAGCTCACACTGAGACTCGTTCGGCTAGGTTCGAAGGCGACGAGTACGGCATCTTGTTCTTACCACCGGGATCTCTGAATTTGAATGGCTTCTGTTTGAGCAGAACTGGCTGAGTCAGGACTAGTACTGCAGCCACGTTGATTAGGCCCAGCCTGAGGTGCGTGCGACATACTAACATTGATCTGAGCGCAATTCGCGTTTATACTCACGTCCTTCATACCTCGCTAGCTCTATCATTGACGCGGCTGTCTTGTGCACTCCCAAATTTGCCCTTCTCGCTGGAGTGCGGGATGCTGACCGATGGTCGTCCCACCAATGTGAGTGGTATTTTACCCCCGGTTATTTATGCTCTTCTTCCTCCGATCATATGTTCGCGCTGCACCCTGGGGTCCACTGTTGCCGTCCCCTTAAGCGCATCTTTATTTCGCATACCGATAGCAAACCGATAGCCTTGCAAATCGGTTGCTATCATAAGAAGCAACTCGTGGAACGTGGAAGCGACATAGTAGGACGCCCAGCGCTCTAAGACCGCGCCTTATCCTTTATCACCGTCGTGACTATTCTTTTCTTCGTGCGTCCACTCGACCATCCCTATTATCTTAGAGTGTAGCATGAAAACCGTCAGTGTAACGAGCGTTTGGTAACGATGCGATCTGAGACGTCTTCCCACTCAGTTCAGAGAACTTACAACTACAAGGCATTAGACGACGAGAAGGAGCGCGAGGATAAGATGGAGCTTCCACATCCTTTCCCCATTAGACCACCCGACCCCACGGGCATACCATGCTACCTATCAGGACATGTCTTGTCAATTATTCAATCATCTGTGTCTACAGCACACTGCATAGGTGACGCTGCGCTCGTCGGTACTGACATTTGCCAATTCAATTCGTGGGCGCGTCTTTTGGCCTTTTATATATGTCGATAGTGTCATGATCTTAAACGCCGTGCCCCGCGACACTGGTTCCAGCTGCTTTCTCGGTACATGATTGCGTCGGACTTCCGTAGGTCTGCCTATTGACAAATCAGCTGTTTCATCTGTCAGAGCGAAGGGACCCTGCGCCAGCTAGGGCTTGTTGGATTTTGGGGTGCGGGAAGGTGAGCGCAACTGTTCATTTAGATTCTAAACACCGAATGACACCGTACTCCAGCCGTACTCTGATGCAGCGCCTCGCTCCCCTGATTAGATTCACATTTCTCCGATTGCATCGATGCTTCTTTGTATGCAGGGAAATAGCCCTGTCTAACCACGACATCTAGCGCGTATGAAACTGAAGTAGTCCCCCGACCATCGTCGGCGCCGGCCTTCTCCACCCAAACATCAGAGGAGATCCACTGACAAATCGGCGTGGAATGTCGCTCTGTCGCCTAAGAGAAGTTGCCCTTGCACCATGCTAACCCGCATCCGTACTCCGTACTTACTTACTTGTTCACCCATCCCCCGACACCCAGCCGCTTCACGATGCACAAACGCTTGCCGCCATCTCATTTCTCGCCTAAACGGAGGTGAGTGTCCGAAGTCTCCAAGCTACTCCGTCCGATGGTGGCTTCCAATAGGCACCTGTCTAACCACTTTTGTTCCAGGTCTCGCTCGTTCGCTGCGTTATTTGGACTTCGTGCCGCGCGCTGTGTGTGAGTATGCACAAAACACGTATGTAGGAGTACTTCAGCGGGTGGCTGACAGAGAATAACTCTGCTGGTGGTCTTCATGGGATTAGATGTGGGTGTTCATTGTACCTTGAAAACTGGGCCGTACCTGCTCTGGCCCGCGTACAGCTGATGCTCCGAGCCGCCTGAATGTCGCCAGCGTTCGACCAATACCGATAACCACAGTCGCTCAAGGCCAGAAGCCGAGGGAATGGACACCATTCTCAGCGCGGTGCAATTGCAAAGAGCGCAACCTCACTATCGCCCCGATACGAAATTTCTAGAGCGGAGAGGTATGTGCAAGTGCCGCTCTCCACGGGAAGAAAGCTTACAGGAGAGCAGGCCTGCAGGAGAGTGCTGACTGAGGGGCCCCCGGTCGTCAAGCGCGCAAGGGGACGTACATATAAGATGACGAAAATTCGAAGCGCATACTCAAGCCCAGTGCAATATGTCCGCCGCAGCTGATTCGACTCCCAAGACTCCGCTGCTCAACAAGCAGACCTCGAGTGCATTTTCCAAGCCGCGATGGCGGCTGTACTGGGAGCTCGCTCGCATGCACAAATTCCCGTCGGGCAGCATCCTGGTTTTCTGGCCATGCAGTAAGCTGGGCGTGGTTGTCTCCTGCTTTCGCCAGCGCTCACTCCCCGAGCTGTGCAGTTTGGGGATACCTCCTGGGTACACGCGGAAACCCCTCAGGTGTCACAACGCTCGCTCGGTACTTCATTGCGTTCTTGATTGGGAGCACGCTCCTGCATAGCGCGGCTTGCACCATCAACGACATCTGCGACCGTGACTTTGATCGTCAAGTCGGTAAGTATCACATTTCATGACTCTTGACGGTGTTTTCGAGCTCACATCCTCGATAGAGCGGTGCAAGAACCGGCCCATTGCCTCGGGGGCAGTCACTGTGTTCCAAGCGACGGTCTTCTTGCTGCTTCAGGTCGGGATCTTCGTGTTGATGCTCACGCAGGCCAATCGAACGGCGTAGGGTTTCTGCTCATTGTACGTGCGAACGCGGTGATGGCTGACCACTGTTGGGTAGCTTCTTGTGCGGATTATTCGGCGTTTTCCCTTTGCACGCGTTCTACCCGCTGATGAAACGCGTGACCAACTGGCCCCAGGCATGGCTAGGTACGCATGCAAGCAGCAATCGCAATGACTATCGCGTTTGACCCTGGGTTGTAGGACTTGCAATGAACTGGGGCTTGCCGACGGCCTGGCTCATGACTAGGCCAGAAGACATAAACTCTGTGCCTATGTGGGCACTAACGTTTGGTACATTCTGGTACGTTGCATCCGAACTACTCGATTGTCTTATTCATCCGATCTTGTACAGCTGGACAATCTTCTACGATACCATCTACGCATGCCAGGTACGTGTGCTCAACAAGCTTCTTCTCCACGCCTCTGACAGCACAATATCAGGACCGGAAGGACGATGTCGAAGCCGGCGTCAAGTCGACCGCGCTCCTCTTCGGCGCGTACGTCAAGCCCATTCTGAGCCTCTTCGGCGCCGTCTTCGTCGGAACGCTCGCATACGCCGGTATCGCGACCGGCATGCCCCAGCCATACTTTATCATCAGCGTTGGAGGCTGCGCACTGCACATGATCTGGCAGCTCGGTACGCTAGACGTCGATACGCCTGAGGACTGCTGCAAAAAGTTCAACGTCAGTCCCATCTCATCTGCCGTGCGTTTGAAGGATATTACCTAATGAACTATTCCTTCCAGTCGAACGGAGACTTGGGCTACATTGTTGCCGGCGGGATGTTGGCCGCGATGTACACTCCCGACCTCTTCGTGTTCTAAAGATGACGCACTGTGCACGCGTCTTCATCGTTCCGGGAAGGTTCCAGTCGCTCTTCGTTGGGGTTAGAATGCGTGCAATGGGATGGCTTGAGCTTGACACCCTCATCTTACAACAGTTCACTTTTGTCACGTCCTGTCCGATGGCATCATGTAACACTCCTATCACCACCGATCCAAGCTTGCAATACTAGAGCCAATTTGTCTCGTAAGTCTGAAATCCAATAGGGGGGCTGTAACACCCACTATCACCTTGCGCATGACGACCGAAAGGAGCAGAATCCGCAATACCCTTAGTCAAATCATACAGACCCAATCTCGGCGACATCTCCATATGTAGTTGCAGTGATCGCAATCGTTCCCAAACTCCGATGAGCGCAGGATTCAATGACTAACCGAGCATACGGCGAACAATAGTTTATTGCCGCGATAGTGTGCACGTAAAAGGGTAGCAAGCAGGTACATAAGTATGGCCAGGGAAGGGGACTACGCACACTATCCTTCGAGACTCCGTCACAGAGGATGCGAGCCAGACCTTGTTGACATGCCGAGTCTACCCAAGTCTCTTCAGAGTCTCGAGCTGCCTCCTGAGTCTCTCCACCGTTGTGCGTGGTCTAAGGCATGTGGTATCTAAGTTAAGTTGTGCGATGCAAGAGGCGGGTAAAGAAGAAGAATACGGATAGTGGCGCTGACAGCCATGTACCAAGAGTAAGTAATTGGTGTATCGCAATAGCCTTGATAGTCATTACAAGATCTCACAAGATCTCTGCCAAGAAGTCAGGTGAGAAACGCCACTGGAGTAAGACGAACCACCTATAGCACTACAGCACCATACTAACCCGCTGGAGAATGCAAACCGTCTTTATAGATATCCTGGACACGCACGAATACACGTGGACTACCGTTCAAATTTCGGGTCAGAAACGGGGCCCAGCTGAAATATCATCACCTGGGTCAGTGGGCGCGTCTGATGAGCCACCGAATTGCGAATGCAGATGTCCAGGTGAGCGCCATGTAGATGGCCGCGGCCGCACGAGAATGATGATGAGTAGCCGCACCTTGCCCTCCCTTGGATCTGCCTCTCGTTCTCCTTTTCCAGTTCATGCTCATACATGGTAAGGCGTGGCAAGCACTCTTCAACGCCAAAACGTACATCTACGTCGAATAGTGCTCTGTAAGGTGAATGTAAGTCGGACAAGCACACTTACCTCCTCGAGCTCGGCACGGTCGATGAGTGCTTTGAGTATTCATTGCAGTCAAAAGTTGGAATTTGTTGATAGCTCAATGGGGTCAAGAGCGAGCGGCAGGGGAAGCCGAGTCCCTGCTTCAACGGCTAAATTTGTCTGCAGACTTCGATCCCAATGTAATCCTTTCCCACGCCACCGTCTCGGTTCGAGCGCTGGGCGCTGAATATTGAATCAACTTACAGTAACTCCTAGAGTAACTCTTCCTCCTTCAACGTCATATAGACACGCTGCTGCGACAGTTTGTGGATATAGCTTAGCATTCTGACTGTGGATTGACGCGTATGTTGAGTCGAGGCCGCGGTACACTTAAGTGCGTCCATTTTTACGCCGACTTCCAGACCCAACGCTGCATTTCTCACTGTCAGCTTGAAGAAGCTACATGCTACATATGACCATCCTGGGACGGTGCAAGGTAATGTCACCGAACTACGGATACAACTTGGATACAACATAGGAAAGAAACATTGCCTAGCCCAAATAAGCGAACACAGACGAATACAATGCAGGTCATGAACAAGCAGGCCGCAGGAGACCCAGGAACATGACATAGATGGGTCAACCGTACAACCTCCAACGTCGAGACTGATATCCAAAAAAAGATGTCCATGGAACACACGCAACCGGGGTAGAAGAGGTTCAGGCAAAGTACAACTTCGTCATCGCCTCTGCGCTTCGTCGAGCAGGGCATACATGACCTCGTTCAAGTTCAGGCTCTCGCTGACCCCGATGAAGTCATCCTTCTCGTCTTCGATGATACCCTCGTCTTCGAAATCCAACTCGTCTTCATCGTCACCCTCGTTCTCGCCGTCGGCTTCATCTGGCCACTCTCCTTCCATCCACTCCAAGTCCGCGTACGAGATTGACTCTGCATCGCTCCGTAGCGCGGGCAATGTTGTACGTTTTTCATGCGGCTCCAAACCTTTGCGGAGCTGCAGCGCCGCGAGCTGGAGGGCAAGCGTGTCCTCGTCTTGCGGGAAGACGATCAGTCCGGGTTTGTCGTCAGCATTTGCAATGGTCACCCCTACTACGGCAGCGGCAGAGTCAGGGCTAGATGTGGCAGCGCCCCGTCCCTTCATGAGTGGGCTCGAAGGAGCGGAACTAGGAGGCGTTGACACGCAGCCAGAGTGTATTTCGGGTGATGATGGTGCCGAACATGGCGACGACAGGGCGGACAGATTTACTGGGGTCTTCGGTGGCGTGGACGGAGTCGCGGTGGCAGCTGTGGGTTCGGTCGCAGGTACAGTGCGCCGGGCAAGCAGCGATCTGGAGAACGCCCTCCGCAACTTCCCCAGGTCTTTCTTGCTGATCTTGATCGTCGTTTCGGCGGTCTCAGATTCTTCCGGTATTGGTGCATCGAGCTTCACAGGATTGCGTTGCGATATGCGTAACGACCCATAATTGAGCAGTCGCGAAGCCGATCTCGCCTTCGCAGCCTTGGGCGATTTCGGCGCCTTGGGCTTACTTGGAGAACCTGAGTTACCCGCACCACCTCGTCCGTACGAACGCTAACAGATCGATGATCAGCCTTTCACGCTCTGGCCAGTCTTTGGAGGCGTACCCTTCCGAGTCGCGCCTCCTCCTGGCTTGCGATCACAAGCATGCGCTCGTATCTAGTCTGCGTCTCCTCTTGCGCAGAAACAAGTTCGGCGGTGAGTGCCCCCAGGGATGTGACCCGGCTGGCTTCGCGTACGATCGTGCTAGATTTGATGTTCCCCACCCCATTCCTGCCGGTCGAATGCGCCTGGAACAGAGGACCGGTAAGTACAAAAGGATGCTGACCACTAGGGAAGGGAAGGACTGCCCACACTGTCGGGTTTGTTTGCCGGCGCCTCACGGCCGTTTGCTATTGAAACAGCGTCGTCGGGCTCAACAGCTTCTGCGATTGAGAGACATTCTGTTGAGCTGTGCTTGATGTTGCCGACTCCACCTCTTCCCGAGGAACGCTATCAAGAATCCCTCAGTCTCACGGCCTCTCAAGGTATGAAGTTTGCATACCGTTCTGCGGCTGAAATTGCTCGATGTACTGGATAGGGAGGACGACGAGCTCGAGCTTGAAGCCTTTGACGTACGGGAAATTATGCTTGCCGTATCTGACGTGGTAGCGCTGGCCATGACGGCTTGGACTCAATCGACAATTCAATATCTTCTAGAGCAAACTGAGGATTGCAGAGGGTGGGGAAACGGAGGGAGAAAGGAAACCTAGCTCTATGCTGAGCTCGCGTTCCTGATAAGCCTTCCCCCCTTACGCTCTGGCATCACACAGCGTACATTCCGGCCAGCGTGAGGGATCATTAACTGGGACACACTGACAGCTTCAATGCTGGACTTATCGGCGATTCCGTGGTCCTATAGAGTTCACGCAGCATGAAGCCGCTGAGCCTCGCGGCAACTGCCTACGTCAACGTAATGGATTATCGCCGCTGCCACGCCGGTTCCTCATCGGAACCTGGGCTGATCGCGCTCGCGTTTCTCTTCAACACCACACGCGTACCTTGCGGGGCCATGTACGTGCTTGTGGTTACAGTGTTGTGGTATTAACGCAGTGTGCTTGACTACGGTCAGTTTCTCTGGACGTGGGATCTCACTAACACTCACCATGCGAACGAGGTTCGTTATAAACCGCAGGAAGGTCCGAGCCGTTCTCAGCGGTCTCTTCCTGAAAGCTACGCCCGAGATAAGGACCACATAGGTGTCATATATCCGCGGGGAAGGACGCAGCGATACGCTTTTACACGCCTCTTGTTCGCGGGCACTGCTCACGGTCTGCAAGATGGCGCAGTGTTAGAATACAGTGGAGCTGCCTTGTTCGTAAAGTCGGCCGCGGCGGTGCACGGGCGCGTAGATAAGCCTGGCACAGCTTGAGCCTTGACTGACCTGCTTCAAGACTTAGTACGCCGCGCGATACTGTGTGCCTGACAGTCAAGTATTTAACGTTAACGTGCAGAAGGAGATGAAAATCAGAGCAGAGGTATTGATGTCGACGTTACGTGCGGCTATGCGAACCACCAAGACGAGTCCAAAGGCCTGCTCCGCGTACATCTCGCGGGAAGCGATGAATACTTGCGCATCCCGGTCAAGAGAATTGCTTTGTGCTCCCCCATTAAACCATGCCTAGTTATGGGCCTCATCCTCTGCGGCCGTATCAATAGGAAGAAATGCTGCCTATACTATGGAAGCTTGCTGTACTTACAGCCTACCACCACACATGGCAGTTGTAGTGGAACACTGCCACTGCATTGAACTAGCTTCTCGTTGCGATCCAGGGCGACTGTTATGATAGCTTGCGGCGATGCTGCTACTGTGGCTCGTTGTCATCACGGCGCGACCTGTCAGATTCAGGTACATGAAAGACGGTACCAGGACCAGAACCGTGACTGCGCTGCTGGCCATCATAAGACGGTCTCTTCGCGAGCTGGGCTACTAACCACACATTCATGCCCATTAAGAGTCGGGATATACCTTCGCTTCTAGTGCGCGCAAAGTGTTAGTGACATGGTTCTCTAAGAAGTCGATCTGACCTCGTTGATGGTCTGCCCCTCAGGACGTTCTGTTTCCAGGTTCGCTAACATAGCTTCGGGACATCGGTGTTGCCGTAATCTTCTTGTTCCGACTGCATAATGCCGTGAAGCAATGCGCGGAAATTGCCGATGGAATGACTTCTGTGGCCTCGATGTCAATCATGAAGGGGACGTGAGAAGGCTATTTATGCAGTCCAACACACACCATGAGCTGGCCGTACCTAGATCCTATGACCACTATAGCCACGTGCGATTCAAGGCTGGATGGGGCGGAAGCGAATACCACGACCGATCAATCTCAGGGGAAGAAACATACAGCTTGTCGGCGACTTTCCACACGGTACCACATTGACTGAAATCTCGAAAGGTCAGGGAGATATACGCCGGCGACCACCCCTGCGGTAACGATATAGCCCGGATCTCCGTTGAACTGCAATACCGCATTCTACACCAAAGCCGTCCATGATTCTGACGTGCGAAAAGCAAACTCACGTTGAAATTCGCAAGGCAGTCCGTGGGGTCTTCAGGGTTCCACGTAGTCATTTGCCAGAGAAGGTGCAGCACCGACCCAACCACGGCAATCATGAGATACGGGAGCGAAATCTGGGTCGCGATGCCCGCGTACACAAGAGCTGCGACGAAGATGGTATCGAAGACGCCGAGGACAGGTCCGTGTAAGAACCGAAGAGGAGCGCGGTTGATGTCACCCCCGCCTTGACATCCTCCTCTCGGTCAAGGCAAGCGTGCATTGAGTCGGTAAGGATGGCCCAGCTAGATTAACGACCAAGTTAGAAGATTCCATAGCCAATACTCGACCAATGAGACGGACAGGACAAAATAGAGGGTGGAAACCCATACTATGGGCGACCAAGTGTCTTGCGGTGCCACGATAAGCCACGTGGTCGGATAACCCCGATTCATTGCAAGACCTGATGCGTGCAGATTGGGAATAAGGTAGACTTTGCATTCGCACGTACCCAAAGAGGCCTGAAGCTGAAGTTGCCTCGAAGGAGTCGGAAGGACCGGATCGCCCGCACTGCGCAGTAGTAGTAGTTCCCCTCACTGATAACCGTGACATCATTCTGCGAACGGAAAGAGGACCGATGAGCAAACCGATGAGCAAACGAGAAGTATACGAAGCGGCGAGTGGCGAGGAGGCCGACGAATAACTGCCAGTGATGATCGCGTCGCACAACTCGCACACCGAGTGCGGTAGCGATGCGACCTTCTGCGCTGTGTAGACGCGACTCAGGGCTCAGACCAGGCTCAGACTGTACAAGAGACCGTCCCGCCCCGCTCCGGCCAGCTGAAAAGCTAAAGTCTCGGGCTTAGCGACAAGAACTAGAGGGACGACACAGCAGTGAACGTCAGGGCCATCCAGATATGCTTCTCTGCGTACTGCCCTTCGCAGAGGACTCACTATGACTCTGACATATCGCGTTGCGTCCAGTGGCTCACCGCGTCGCTCCTGTCGTACCTTGGTCTCCCCTAGGCAGACCCTAAGGAAGACATCTTTGTAGGTGCGGTCGGCGGCCTTCTGCGGGATATGCATAAGTGAAGAGCACATAATTCATTCGAACCTTATGAAGACTCGCCGAGACAATCAGGACACGTATAGACACAACATTCCCAGGACTCGTTGTCAACAGGCACGTCTCTTGGTACTAGTCTCACTCATTATAGTGTTTCATGAAGAAGTAGTCGCTGATAAGTAGTAGTCTGCTAGCGCCAGCACAGTATGTAGATGAGTATCAGTCGTGCAGGATTTGGTTTTAGCTTACCAAAACAGTTTCCCAGCAGGGGCAGTCTATTGATAGCAGGACGGATTACGTTTGTGTTCTCAGAACATACACAAGCTACGCCCAGTCCTCGACTTCGACACCCATATAGTCCGGTACGGCGGCCCAACTGTCAGAACGTATCTCGTTGATAAACTGAATTACGCCGCTTCGACAAGCTCTGCAGAGACTACCCTCATCGTCTTCCAGCTCGTTAATGAAGTCGGCCCACTTGTCAAGAATATTACATGCGCTGTGGCAGTGCGTCTCGATTTTTTCAAACGCAACATCACGCAGACTTGCAAACGCAATGTTGCAGACTCTGACTCCACTTCTGCAATTAAAGTTGCCTCGGACACGAAACGTCTCGAAGATGAATCTTGTTTGAGTACGCGCGTATTCGACTTTCATCCTGAGGCATGTCACCAAGTCGTCCCGGCTGAGAGTGTCGGACATGCCGTCTGAATGAAGGGCACCGTCCAGAAGAACTTCTTCTCGAAGTTGGACACAGACATAGAGTGCGGAGGGTAGAACGGACGTGGTGTGCGTGAGACGCGCCAGATTGACGGCGGTGATGGCCCGACTGCTGTAATATACGGGTAACTTGTCCCACTCAGCGAGCGTGGTCGGAAAGAATTTCTTTAGTTCTTGCACGGACTCCTCCAGGAGGTCATCAATGCCGTATTTCTGCGCGAGACGTATGCGATATGTGAGGTTGTCCAGTGCTAAGTCATCTTTTCGAATGTATCTATCGAAAGACGTGAAGTCAACACGTAGGGTCTAAAGGCTGGTGATAAGATAAGGTGCGCACCGTTTTCCGAATAGCAGAGCATGTAGCAGTTCTCTGAGAGCAATTGAAGTATCGGATACATGGACGACAGGACAATTGTCGACCAGGTCGACTTCGCCGTGATTTGGCTGAGGAGCGGAGAAGAGGTCGCGGAACACCTCGGACCGCATCGCCAGCAATGCTCGATACACGCAAAACCCGGTATTCTGAGCGATCAGGACAATGCTCCCGTCATCGTACCAGAATTCTTCGTCCCTGACAAGGTCTACATTTGCTGTAGGACCACCAAACCTGAAAGTGGTAGATGGATTCGTCCGTTACAGTGAGCCGAGTGAAGGGTATGTACACCACCGAGGGGAGGAGCGCACCTAGTTGAATTGACGCTTCGCTTCATCGACCGAGCTGGATTCAGCGCAACAACACGTCTGCCAGTTTGTCGTTGCAAGGTCGGAAGTCCGTATTATAATGACGCCGTTATGGAACCGCAATCACGTGCTCCTCCACGCGCGTTGGGAGGACTTCACGCCAGAATAGGGAACATCTCATAAGTTCTCAGTCATCTTCTGCGAATACTTGTGTGTCCGCCGCTCCTTTCACTCGTACCACCACCATCTCGATTTGACGCTCATGGCTCCATCCACTTCCAAGGGGTCTGCCGACCCCATCCCCCCCCACCTGCGAGTCCAACAGGCTGCAACCACCCCTCGCGTCGATAGCTCGACGGTGCGGGCGGCAGGCAACCGCACCAGCGAAGACCGGGTCGCTCGCGACCCACAAACTGGAGCAGCGTCGCTCCCAAACGCCGGCCAGAGCATCATCGCTCGCTGAACCATCAGTAGGGAAGGCTCAGCTGAAAAGGCGGCCATCCCCTACATGTCCAGTAGTGAGCCCCAGGAAATCGACGACCTCTACGGAGGGATGTTCGAGCCTGGCGAGCGAGCTGCACCCCTCTCAGAGGGAGTAGCGGTGCGTACCGCCTCTCCATCTGAACATCGCGACAACCCGGTGCTTAAACATGCCGAGCAGCCGCAGTCACAGGACTGGGCCCCGTCCCTGGCGGTATCATTGCCGTCGGAGCACGAGAGCCTGGCCACCACGCCCAGGCCATCCACGCCTCTGTCCCCCACTCCTGACCGCAACCCAAGCGAGATGGAGATCGACATCATCAGGTTCCGGGCCATTCCAGGCTTGTGGCCCCGATGCAAAGACGAACTCAGCTGGACACCAGGAGACGCGGCAGCGGCCGTCGCTATGAACCTGAACAGTATGGCCGAGTTCATGGAGTCAGCGCATGAGGCGCTTAAAGGGCACGTCACTGATGAAGTTGACGAAAACGTTTATGAGTTGGAGGGCGCCGGATCTTTTTGGCGTCCCATCTCCGAGAGTCTCGGGCACATAGTTGCAGCCTGGGGATACGCGTGCCCGCAGGGCATGAACTTAGTTAAGGAATGGGCAGACGAGGAGTACGCCGAGATCCTCACAAATTGGAGCCGAACCCACGAGCGCGAAATGCGCGTCGAGGCGACCCGAGAGAAGGCGGAGAAGCGCGCGCAAAACGAGCGCCTCACTCTGCACAACGACATCAAAGGCGTCACGCAGTTGGTGGAAAAGATGAAGTCGGACCACGATGTGGTTGCCGGCTTAGCTGACCAGCTAGTCGAGAAGACGAACGAGCGGGTAGAGAAGGAGCTGTCCAAGGTCGACTTGGGGCTTGCAGGGATTCGGTCCACACTCAAGGCGTTGAGTGCTAGGATCGACAACATCGCGACAAGGGGGGTTGACGCCCCGACGTACGCAAAGGCCACCCCCACCTCCTCTGCCAAGGGCAAGGAGAAGGAGGTGCGAATCGATGAGCCTACGAAGGACCCGCGCAAGCGGCCTCGTGCTCAAACGCCCGCAGCTGAGCAGAAGCAAAGCGGCAAGGAGAAGAAGGACGGACCCCGGGACGCAAAGCGCCCTAAGGACCACGCGACCCCCGACACCGTGACGACCAACATTTTGGACTTGTCGACGGTGTCGGATTGGAGACAGCTGCGCGCTGCATCAACCCTGGGTGAGTTAGCCCCAGGAATTAAGCTGTCTGATGCCGTGGCAATCGCCAAAGGCCTCCAGGCCCCCTCCGCGGGCTCTGTCACTGCTTCCTTGTGGAGCGGTGTCATCCCCCTCCCCTCGACAGTCGTCTTGCCGGACGGTAAGAACAAGGCCACCCCTGAAACGGGCACCTTCGGTCCTGCCCCGCTGCCTTTCGACAAGGCGAAGCCGAAGCAGAAGCCGCCCGTGCACATCAAGCAGGGCAACGCTGGCGTACACCCGCGACAGATCGTCGTGCGGTCGCTCACGAAGTCGTTCGTCGTCGCATGTTTCACAGATAACATGATGATGGCAGCGTGCACGAACATCCTCACCACGGAGGTGGGATCTGCGAACCGGCCCTCGAGCACTTTGCTCAAGAAGTCGGAATTGGATTGGTGGGTCACGTTCATAGACCGGCCCAATGACAGAGAATTCGAGGCGCTCAGGAAGAGGCTGCCCGAAGTCATCGAGGAGCGCTGCGGCATCGCCGCGGCCGATATCTTGGTTGAGCACATGTGGACGCTCACCAAGATGGCCATCCGCAACGTGCCGTTGTCCTGGAAGGACCCGGCAGGACAGAAACAAGTGCGGGACATCGGATCTCTGTGGCACGAGCTGCAGAAGAACGCCCGAACGGACAAGGCAACCGCCGCCTTCCTCGACGCGTGCATTCCTTTCGGGAACGCACCACACGCCACCATCGACGAGCGTGCCGGCACGGGACAAATCCTGTGCGCGGTTCGCGACTTCAACTCCGGTGCAACCGCGCGCCGACTTGAAAAGGCCAACATCCTTATGTACGGTAAGGCGTGTTCGGTCGTCATCTTGCAGGCTCGCAACTCTCAAGCGGCCTGCTGCCAATGCTGGCGCTGGGGCCATTCGGCCGCCCGGTGCAACCAGCCCGCTGCTCACTGCGGTCGGTGCGGTGAGGAGCACTCCGAGGAGTTCCACAACGAGCACGCGCTTTGTTGCGAGGGAGCTCGCATCGCCTCTGGTGGCGCCGCCCCTGCGGTCTGCCCCGAGGCACACAATTACTGCCCGAACTGCAAGGTATCGGGACACGGGCCGGCTTCCCAGACTTCTTGCAAGTTCTGGAAGCACAACCAAGAGAAGGAGTGGCTGGCGCGGCACGCGAAAGAAGCCGAGTCAGTTGACTCCCAAAAGAGTCGGACTGCCAGGGAGCGGAAGAAGCTCCGGGCGCAGTTCAAGAAGGAGGCAGACGAAGCGCGCGCTGCCAAGGAATGAGAGCTAGGAGCCGAAGTCTCGGCCGCTCTCGCGGAGCTGCGGGGCCTCGACGTTGAGGACCCCATGCAGCAAGACCACACATAAACAGTACGTTGCCTTATGTCATCACAACTGTCTTATGCTAACACTGAGCCGGGGGGATCAGTCATCCCTCCCCCTGCAACCCCGCCTGAGCGACCACCTGACTGGCGCGAGGCGTTAGATGAACCGCTCCTACCTAACCAGTGGGAGCCGGTAATAGATGGCACGTTCTTTCAACAAGACGGCCCGCTCAACCCCGATCAACAGAGGGCATTGGAAGGGATGCGCGAGCTCATACCTTCTCCATTCTTATGTCTATCTCCAGTCCCCGAACCCGAGTCTTGCGATGTACAAGCAGATACAGTCGATTATTGTATTAAATTTGTCTCTGCGAATGTGCAGAAGTCAGCTGAAAATACGACTCAGCTATTAGAGAGATACAGAGATAGCGATGTCATCTGTATCCAGGAACCTTATTGGGGACGCATCAAGAACGTGCCTTCCTCTAAGTCAAAAGATGGCGATGCGTACGAACAGACGCAGAGCCATAGAAACTTCGTGTGCCTAGGCGCTTCGGAGAAATCTCGTGTATGCACGTATGTGCACAAGCGATGGAAGGGCGCTTCGCCCCACATTAACTCCAGGCTCCCAGGGCACCGGGATTGCCTTCTGGTCGAAATAGGCACACCGAGAGGACCGTTAAACGTCCTCAACGTGTACAACGATAACGGAAGAGGAAATGCCATTATGCATGTCCTCGACCACCTCCACGCACTCACAGACATATCTATAATGTGCGGCGACTTCAACCTACACCACCCCGCGTGGGACAGGAGAACACGCGAGCGCTCGGAACGAGCCCCACATGGGGCTAACGTGAGAGCGTTATGGGATCTTTCCATGGAAGCTCACCTCTTCCTCGGAAATAAGATGGACGGACCACCTACGTGGAGGTCTAACGCCCAAGGACAGCCGCCGAGAACTCTTGATCTTGCGTGGTACCATCCAGATTGGGAGATTGAACATCTCAAAGTCAACATGACCACGCGTCACCGGAGTGATCACGCTCCGCTAACGTGGGAAATTAGCTCGACCCAGGCCCCAGAGCCGAGCCCCAGCATTAAGCGAGTCGGTAAAGAATCCACCCTATTCTGCATCGATGTCGCCAAAGGGATAGCCAGCTTACCCACTTCATGGGATAACGCGGAGCAGATTCAATCCACGGGCGAACAATTGTTCGAAATCATGGAAAAGGCATGGGACACCCATTCTTCGAAACCAAAGAAGGTGGGACATTCCAAAACATGGTGGGATGCAGAGTGCAGCATGGCTGCATTAGCGCTCAAGAAGGCACGGAAGCAGTGCAAGATGATGCGAGAACTTGTTCGCATGACGGGCATGACTGTGGGATACAACACGGCACAATGCTACGCTTATCGGGAAGTCCAAGAATTCTCCGATATCAGGCGCCGAAGAGCGCTTGCCTGGATAAGGGCCGCATCAGGACGAGCCCGAAAGAAGTTCTTTGATGCAATACTCGAAAAAGCGGACACGAGGCTCATCTCCGGTTTTGTCGACTGGGGAAAGCCTCGCAAACAGGCTGCAAACATGCAGATCAAACGAGCGGATGGATCCTTCGCCTCCTCTGAACAGGAGTTGCAGGAAGAATTCCGTGAACAGTTCACACCATCGGTCCCTAAACCGGTGGATGAGTCCATCATAGAGGAATTCCGCCAATTTGAAAAGCGAACCTTCCCCGAGATCTCCACGGAGGAGATCTCCGAGAACCTTGCTGACACGAGTAATACCTCGGTCAGTGGGGAAGACCACACTAACTGGGAATGGGCTAAGCGCATTTTCCATATGGTGGAGTACGGCAAAAATGGTAACATCCATTGGGGCCCACACATTTATGTCTTTTTCAAGGCATACTTCAACGCGTGCATTACACTGCACAAGTTCCCGGACGCGTTCAAACATTCTGTAACGGTGGTAATCCCCAAGCCTAACAAGCCGGACTACACCAAAGCAAAAGCGTATTGTCCGATATGCTTGCTGAGCGTCTTTGGCAAGCTCTTCGAAAAGATCTTAGCCAAGCGTATGCAATTCGACGGCCAGAGAGCCGGCGTGTTCCATCCGTGCCAATACGGCGGTACTATACAACATAGTACTGCCGATGCGGGCATGCAAGTCGTGCACTTTGTGCACAAAGCCTGGGCCCGGGACTTGACGCCATCCATGCTATTATTGGACGTGTCACAGTTCTATCCATCTGTCAACCATGCTATGCTGGTTGCCATCATGCGCAAACAAGGGTTCGCAGATGACCTCTGCGACTTCTTTGCCGACTATCTCACGGGCAGATTCACACGGTATCTGTTCAATGGGAAACTCACTGGCCGAACCGAGGTACCCCTCGGATTGGGACAGGGCTCAGCCCTGTCACCGGTAGGATCGGGACTGTACATAGCCCCTGTCCTGCACAAATTGTACCCGGTAGGCCAACGCATGCCGGGTAACGCCACGCTACAATTTTTTGTAGACGACGGAGGCATTATGGTGGCGATCCCTAAAGGATTCTCCATCTCGCCTAAGTCGCAGATAGAAATGAACGTGGAAATGCTCCAGTTCATATTCCATCAGCTGATGAACGACCTCACACGCCTAGGATTGGGTGCGGAGGCGGACAAACTGGAAATGATGCATTTCTGGAAAAAGAGGAAACCCTGGCGCTTAGATAGGCCATTCGGCCCGTCCGCCAGGGTCCAAACAGGAGGACGGGAGACAGAAGTCATCCCATCCTCAAGCATGCGATACCTCGGTTTCTGGCTTGATCCGAAGCTGAGTTTCAAGACTCACGTGAAGTTCTATGCGTGTAAAGCCGCCAACACGGTCAGCTCCATGGCCATGCTGGGCAACTCGGTGCGGGGTTTCACACCTGCCCTAAAACGACAGCTATACATAGCGCATGTGATACCGCTCATGTGCTATGGAGTGCAACTCTGGTGGAAACCAGGATGGAAGGGGATAAAGTGGATAGCATCGGAGATGCAAACTGCGCAGTCCCGAGCGGCCCGATGGATCAGTGGATGCTTCCGCACCACGCCAGTCGGAGCAATGAACAATCTTGCAGGACTTGTACCTGTCAAGATTAACATTACGCTGTTACAAGGGTACTATATTCATTGAGCATCTCCTCCCCATTTCTTTATTGTGCTGATACCGGTTCATCCCGGTATATCTTTTTCTTATCCTCCCGAGCCCAAACCCGGACCTTTTTCGGCTCTCCGACAGCGGAAGCCCGCTCCGATACCCTATGCCCTGTCCTCTCACGCTATTGTTATACGGACGCCATTCCTATTCGCCCATTTACTGTATCGTACGATACTTGGTGGCCCTTGTTCCCTCGCACTGCTTTAGTCACCGACTTATGACTGGCAGGGTCCCCATTCCTCCTCTTACTCAGCGACCATAATCTAGATGACTCATGCTTGACGCAGTTGTATATATACCAGTAGGATAGCAGGGAGAGCCCTCAGCTCGACCTGGTTAAATCTACATCAGATACCAGCGTCCTTTGCCCAACCACTCTGGAGAGTCCTAGCAGCC
>KV429095.1:30965-160962 GCA_001632345.1 Daedalea quercina L-15889
GCCTAGCGAGCGCAGGGAGTCTGCGATAACAACGAGACGCCCGTATCCGGTGTTACCACGTAACATACGCGATACATGGAGCGATATGCGCTCCGACTTCGCACGATACATGAAGGACACCCTACGCGGGCACTCCTCAACAACGATTGGACAATCAACACCAATAACATATCATTCCCATTCCCAGAGGGGAAAAGGAAGAACTCCAGAACACCCATCAGGGCGTATGGTCGAATGGCAATGGAGTGCACAGAGGAGTTTGTCTCCCTGCATCCCAAGTGCCGCCCTGGGGACAGGCTCATTGACAAGCTCAAAAGCCAGGTCCAATGGAAGTTCTTCGACCGCGATAAGCGGGACAAGAACAACGAAAATCCGGATAAACCTCCCTCCAAAAGGGACAAAGAAACCGGAAAGATAAGCGATGACTTCCGCAAATGGGTAGACAATACCTGCATGCCGGAAGTCACGCGACATGTGTTCAATTCTCGAACGCTCGTAGTGTGGACCGACGGGTCTGCCAAGATTGATCGAGCAAATCTCGATAACACTAAAGCTGGATCGGCCTGGATCATCACCAGGGAGAACCAGAAAATAGCTGAAGGCAAATTTAGTGCTGGACGCTCCACTAGCTTCGACGCTGAGGTCATGGCCTCGGCATATAACAACAACAGGGGGCGAGAGCGTGCGTCTGTAGCGTAACAGACGACCTCAGTGCACGCTCGAGAGAGCAAAGACTTAGTATATTCAGCATACCTGTAGCGTAACAGACGACTACAGGAGGATGTAAGCTACGGTGTGCGGGCAAGACAATAACATCGCACTTACCCTCAGTGCACGCTCGAGAGAGCAAAGACTGAGGGGCAAGTGCGGGTAGCGGCAGGGATATGTGACACTCGCTCGCGAGGGGCAAGGTACGGTAAGGAACGACAATGCTACCATAAAGGGTAATGATCGATGAGATACCGACGCAGTAAGGCGTCGGGGCGAATCAGAAGGAGCGACGCGCCGACGCAGTAAGGCGCGGCGCAGAAGGGCGGAACAGCGCACTGAACAAACGTGAACGTACGGGTATGTATCATAACCGGGACCGGAAACGCGGCGGACGGAGCACGGATTGTCGTGCTCCAACACGGCAGCGGGAATACGCACCCTCGAGGATCACATCCGAGATGAGGACACAACTATAGTGCTCGCAAGTGACAACATCGGAAACTTGCGACGCTGCATCAAGCCGACCAATGGACCCAGCCAATTGGCGGGCGTGGTGGCAAACGAGGCATTAGGGAGACTACTCCGGGACAGACCGGACCGGCAAGTAGTCTTCCTGTGGACACCATCCCATGTTGGGATAGAATGGAACGAAGCAGTGGATAAACTGGCTTCGGAAACGACGGACGAAGACGCCCCAGTGGCTGACATTGTCTCTTATTCATTTGCTCTCCAGAAAGTGAGGAAGCGAATGCTAGATGCGTGGGCAGCGGAATACAAACACCCAGACCACACAAACCAGACGTGGAAGAAAGTCAGGGGTATACCCGACGACTCCATTGTCGCACGACCCAACGCATACTTGGGAAATAATTTCTGGTATCACAAAGAATTGAAACCATTGAATGTCAAAAATTCCAACTTCTTAATGAAGAGGGGAGGATTGACAAAATGGCATGAGAAGAGCCGTGCTGCCCAGGTAGCGCGAATTCTCACTAATCATTTCCCTTCTGGGGAATACAGACGTCGGTTCAAGAAAGAGGGACCGATCAGGTGTGCATGCGGACTTGGGGATCAACTTGATACCCAAGATCATCAGCTATTCAAGTGCCCGTTCTGGATCAGAATTCAGCCGCACTCCCACAAGCCATTTATCGGCCCCTTCGGGTGGCGTCAGAGGAACATGGCCACTTACTACTCTAGATTCCAACGAAATTGGAAACCGAGTGATATTGTTGATTTTGTCAAAATCAACCCGTTGGTGGGCACCTTCACCTGGTCTGAAATATTGGCCAAGGCTAGGGACGACCTGCAAAATGGCGAGGAATGATCGTTCAACGTCGCCAGGCTTACCGCTCACACGTCCTATCGTCAGGGCAAGTGGGAGGAAATGATGAAGAAATAGTTCCGTGGCTTCGGTGTGGTCCAATTCGATATGGAACACGAGGCAGTCGTTGATTGGATTGACAACTCGTATGACAGAGCTGAGCGCTTTGCGCAAGAGCTATATTCATCCTGGATGAGCAACCCTGACCATGCAGGTCAGGTGAATGCTACGACACTCGAAGAGTGGAAAGCCAGGCAGATCGAGATCTCGAATTGGGAGGACTCAGATGACGGAGATAATTCCGTCAACGGTAGCATGCTAGGGAGCGAAGAAGCCACCCCGCCACCGCCGCAGCTTATCGCGCTTCTAGACCTGGACGTCGCTGATGTGGCGGATCAGAGTCAGTTGCAAGACGCGGAACTCAAAGAGGCGCTGTATAGGGATCGAGACCTGTACCTGCCGCCCGGAAACGCTCTGGCCCTGGGGGGTACACCCCCTCCAGGAGGATGAGCCCGCTCAATAAATTATAAGCCCACATTAGTTTAAGTAGCTAGGGCTCTAAACACGCAGAATTTAAAAAAAAAAAAAAGAATACTTGTGTGTCTCCCTGGGCTCGGTGTTGACTCCGACTTCCACGGGAGACGCTTCGACTATTTTCTCGGTTGCAACCCCCTGTAACCTTCGAACTTACGTAAGTGCGCCACAGCCAGATAGCAATGACCTGAGTCTGATATTAAGACCACTTTTCAGGCGTACTAGAGCGCAGAACGTACTCATAAGAACGAGTAGAGCCCCCCGACATTAGCAGTGTCTGAATATCCACAGCTCGCAATTGGTCTTTCCGCTCATTGACAATCCGCCTGGCTGACGTAGGTCTCGGATGTGAAACGACGACCAGTGTCGGCAAGGATTTTCCCGCCCGTGCGCTCCAGATTTTCCTTTGTGAAGCCAGAATATCCCCACTGCAATATTAAAAAGGCTGGAGGCAGCACTAGTATGCGTCGCACGAGCTGGGACTTGAAGTACGTTATCGTTTGTGATATGGAATAACATGCGTCCACAGTGCTAGTGCGAACTCTGGTGCCAATTCCTAGACAACGCAACCCATCATGGTATCGCAGATGGTGTGACCTGCACACGCTTCAACCAATAAGCGGGTACTGTGTGTCCTCCTTCGGGTGCAGCGTGAGGACGCGAATGTACGTAAAGTCCTCCACACCGAAGTGACCATAGCCGGAGTCACCACTGGAGAACATATGCTGTCAGATCAGCTCCATAGCAAACAGCACAAACGCAGGCATACCCAAGTCCCCGCAAGCTACCAAAACCATTGCCAGCCATACCCATCTCCGTGTGCACGGTCGGGCCGTTAATGTTGACGGTACCTGCATACTCGATGTGTCAATGTACTGATATAGTCGGCTAGGATGCAACTAACCGGAGTGGATACGAGCCGCGGTCTCGTAGGCGGCGTACACGTCCTTCGTCCAGACAGCCGCCATGAGTGAGTAATCGGACTTGTTCGCGTACTCAACCGCCTCGTCGATGGTGTCAACCGCGTGGATGATGATATCTATCGGAGCGGTCAGCAACAAGCGCGCCCACCACCGCTTGAGACGTACTCGGGGCGAACGACTCCTCGTTCCAAATCCTCATGTCGGCGGTTACATCCGTGACGATGTGGGGCTGGACGACGCTGCCCCTGGCCTCTTTGTCACCGACGAGGAGCTTCGCACCTTTCTTGAGCGCGTCGTTGAGCATTCCCATGAAGCGTTGCGCAGACGCCTCCGTGAAGAGCGTGCCGAGGGGCTGGCGGCCGCCCCGCCTGGCCCGGGCCGCCGGCCTTGAGGGGCGAGAAGTGCCTCTTGAGCGCGTCCGTGAGGGCGGGCGCGATCTTGCGCATGACAATGACGCGCTCGGTCGACATGCAGATCTGGCCTGAGTTCAAGAGGGCAGACGAAGCGATCGCACGGGCGGCACGGTCGATGTCGGCATCCTCAAGGACCTGCGTTCAGTGGCGCGTGTTAATGCCTGCAGAGTTGATAACTGATGCGTACTAACGACAACAGGGGCCTTTCCACCGAGCTCGAAGACGCACGGCTTGAGGTGCTTCGCCGCCCCAGCAGCGAGCGACTTGGCGACTACCGAGCTACCGGCGAACTGTGCAAGTCCCACATTATGTGAGTATCGACAGTGCATATCTTATGAGGCCCTTCTTACGCTGATTTTGCGCACGGCAGGGTGCGCAATGATCTCGGCGAACCTGGGAGGCGAGTCTACCCTCCTCGTGGAGATAATGTTCAGGACACCGTTCGGCAGGCCGGCCTAAAGCAGATTTGGCGACACTCAAGCAAAGCTAGAGGGCACTAATGCATGCAACGCACCTCGTGTAACAGCTCAGCCATGAATGTCTGCGAGCGGGGGCTGGATTCTGATGTCTTCAGGACGACGGTATTGCCGCAAATGATGGGGACTGCGAACGCGCGGATGGTGAGTGCGAGGGGAAGGTTCCAGGGCGCAACCGCGTAGCTGTTTAGGATTCAAATCAGTGTGCCAATGCGCGCAAGAGGATGAAGCGGTCCTCCCATGACACCCATGGCGCGGCGTTGGGTGATGACCTGACCGCCGGGAAGCATGGACACGTAGGTCTCACCCTTGAGCTGGTCGATTGCGCCTGCATCGACACGCAGGCCGTTGCTTGAGAGGATGAAGTTCAAGATTACCATGAGGTCTGTCGCAGAGACCTCCTGCTGGAGTGCCTCGGCTGCTTTCTCCTTCCATTGGGTCGTATTCAGCAATTCAGAGGCCTTGAGGAAGATGTCACGGCGCATCGAGAGCGGCGAGTTCTCCCAGGTCTTGAACGCGCGCGCGGCGACCTCCACTGCATCCTGGCAGTCCTTCTGTGTTGCGGCGGCGGCGTGCCCGACGACCTCGCGGGTGTAGGGGTTGCGAACCTCGTAGTAGCCGCCGTCACTGGCGGGGCGGCTCTGTCCGTCGGTGAAGAGACCAGTGAAAGGTATGGATGAGGAAGCCATAGTTGATACGTGAGCTGCAAGGCGCACTTCGCTTCTTAAGCTTCACGTTACGCCATGGTCCCCGAGAACAGCTTCTCGCCAATTAACGTTGCCCATATATCACAGTGATTAGTTTCATGTTCTCGCTCAGGTTTCTTTCATGCTCCGGCCCATGGCCGACTTTATTTTGCGCGTGGACTTGACTTTGCTTGGGACGACGATACAGATACAGCCCACTGTCCGGTATCTTACTGTCTATTCCTGGCAGCCTGTTATGTGCGGTATTATGTCCATCATGATGTGGCAGCGGGGTGGGGGTATATGAATTCGGGTATGTAGCCTTGATGGAAGCGGGCACTTCTTCGAAGCTGTGTAAGAGACAATCAGTTTTAACGTCATACCTCTCATATACTGTATCTCTAGGCGACATGACAGAAGGCTGGCGATCACCTTCTCAATAGCAGACGGAACCCTGGCCACTCGCCTAGTGACTCATCGTTGAAGAAAACGTGGGCCTAGCCAAGGTCTTGTGTCAGAAATGTTTTGTACATCAGACCACTACTGAACGCCATTTAGACATAACTTATGTGTGACTGTGAATCTGCGACGACCAATAACGTTGCTCTGCAACAGTCGATTGTAGCAGCATCCGTAGTAGGCTGCCTGACAGACGCTGTCGCACCTTGGTTTGAGTCAATGTTGCGTCCCCAGTTACGTGGTTATGTGCTGTAGTCACAGGCCGCTGGAGAAAAGGAATCTTTATTAGATCTGATACAGGGACTGACCGATCTCGAACATGTATATTAATAATCACGCACGGTGCCGCATAGACTCGGAGATACAGTACAGTCTGAGCCTTGTCTGGATCTGAGCGCTGAGTGGCGAAATGACCATGAATCAAAGCCTGTCGGAGTCGCAAAGAAACTGCCGTGAGGTGTCTACCCGTTCCCTTCCCGCGGGCAGAGCGATGTCACAGCCATCAATGTGGGAGCAGATAGCGCACAGCATGCAGAGCACATACTATCTCTGGCAATACAAGGAGACCCTCGGAATTCCATTCTCCACTGATATAACCCCACTCTCAGGTCCCTGCTTAATATTTAATGCTGATGCTCAGAATTTAGTAAGTACGTTCCACTAGTCTACGTTCCACATACTATCACGGCTTGCACAGCGAGGTTACGGAGGCACACCGCGTTGTAATCAGTAATCATTAATCAGGGCCGAATGATGCCGCACAGTAACGGCCGCGACTCGAAAATGACGTGCTTCCTGTATTACCACAGCCAAAGAGCAAGCACTGACAAGATCGCTGAAGGAGCGAACGACAACCTGAGTTTTGAACAGGAGATCCAATATATATCCAATAAACAAGACGGTGCAGCTGGATGATTCAAGTACGTTGCGCCGAGGGCTTGTAGTAATAGTACAGAGCCATCCAGAGTCCTGGCATGTTGACAATACAAATAGAGAGTCCGAGGCCAAGCGGAATGTACTGTACAGTTAATAGAGTAGAAAGGAAGGGGAAGGAGGAAGGAAGTGCAGGCTAGACTTGCGGCATGCCCTCCGCTCGCCTAACCCACTCCCGATGATCGACGAACCTCAGAACACGCGGGGCATCGGTGCTCTGGGGCTCGCCGGCCAACGAGATCCCAGTAGTGGTAAAGTAATAGTACAGTAATGAGTCCAGAACCATGAGACGAGGCTGTGAGAAGACCGAGACTACAAGCTACAAATCGACCAGAGAGCTAGAGATGTTATCGATACAATGTAGGATCGCTACGATGGCGATGCAAGACAGATGTTGACGATGAATGAGGCTGCACTATAGGAGACTGATTAGGAAAATGAGGGGACACGTAGAGACAGGGACATACCATGAGCTCAGCCGCGCTGCTTCTTCCCCTTGGCCTTCTTCGCGGCCTTCTTCTGGCCGCGGCGAGTCTGACGAGGGCCTGACGTAGAGACGTGCATGTCACGGTTCCAGACCGGTGCGGGGGATTCGCGTTCCACTGGCACGTCTTCCACGTTGATGACGCGTTCGACCGGCACGTCTGTCATGTTGATGTAAGTGTCCTGCAGCACTGTCAACACCATGACCTGGAGAGAAGGGGTGCTGACGGCGTACCTCATCATCAGCGACAGGCGTACCATCGAGTAGGATGAAATCAGTCATCGAGAGGAAGGCCATAGACTACAGACGTCGTGAGACGGTGGAGACTGCGGTGGATGAGAGCTAAGCATACCCTGTATGTGCCATCCTTCGTCACGACAATGAAATCCTTCCACTCCGGGTCCCATGCAATGGGCTGACCGAAGGTGAACCAGCCAACATACTCCATAAAACTGAAAAGAGGCCGAGCGATCCACTTGCGAACGAAGGGGATCACATGTGTGTCAATCACGGTGCGCTGCGCCGCGTTGAGCATGATCCAAATGTGCGAGACCCAGAAGACGATGGCAAAGGCGAAGAACACGAGCATCTTCTCGACGTCGGCCGAGTTCACCAGCGGCTCGGGCTCGACGTCGTCCTTGCCAGCGGCCATGGTAGCAGAGGCGTCGGAGGGAGTCGTCTGGGGAGGGTCGCGGAGGGCTGAACAGATGATGCAGGGAGCCAGAATGATATCCTTGGTGCCGGTGTACTCGATAGAGGTTGTCTGCGTGCTTCCAGAAGCTAGCGGGTCGCCTCCTGGAGTACCGCCGGTGTCGAGGATACCGTTGCCAATACCGATGGTCGTTGAAGTGTTGACGAAGGAGAGGTCAGATGACCAGCTGTCGTCGGAGGTGGCGAGGAGACCACTGTTTGGCGAGAAAGTTTAATCGTATGTCATGACAGATGAAAATGAGCACATACGTTCGCCACTTCCGCAATAGACCTCCATCCCAGCCAGCGAGGGACCCATCCTTCGTGCCATAGAACGAGTGCCTATGAATCAAAACATGAGGTTCAATCCAAGAAACTTAATGAGCATAACCTACCCGACAGGGCTGAAGATGACGTCAACCGCCTTTCCCCACACATCGCATGCAATGTTGAGGCCGGCGGCATGCTTGGGCGAGGTTGCCCCGGGTTCGGGGCAGTAAGTGCTCAGGAGGGTGCCGACGCCGACAGAAGCCTCCGCGAACAGCTTGAGGAAGCGCATAATGAGAAATAATAAGAGTGAGGGTGAAGGTGACTCTGGAATGCGAGACGAGGGGGATCGCTGGAGGAGATGAGGGCGGGGGCTGCCGTATTTATACCGTGCGGTCAGAAGTGGAGCCGCCAGTGTTTGTACGGGCGCATTTGTTGACGCGTTATTTGTTCGTTCAACGTGTTTGACAGCTCTGTTAAACAAAGTCACGTTCATTAGTGAACGAGTGAAGTGCAAGGGATTTCCTAATCTGGAGGTGACGGCGTTCGAGTTGGTTCGTTCTGTGGGTTGCCTCCTCCCACCACCTTCCGCCATCACGACAAGGTACACGGGACGATACCGAATATTAAAACTTACTGACATATGTCGTAAAATCACATTTCTACATGCTTGAGGTGACAATATTAGGCGTAGTGTACCCACTACGGTATCTGGCAGCATACAAGGCGACACGACCAACGATCTCCAGCGCCGGCGGAAGAGGGCGCATGAGCTAAGCATAGAGCAGCTGGAAATTTTTCATATAATTTGTGAGTCTCGAGCCATAGGTTGGACTCATGGATGTCTGGTACTTACTGATACCGGCTGCAGCGTACGACCGCTGTCGTACAACACTAGGCATCACTCAGTTCGTTCGAGCAGAGTGAGTCTTTTGTGTTCTATGAGTCCAGAAATATCTCAATCGTCCGAACAGGAGTGATGTGTATGTTACGTCTTTGCCTGTACACACTTCAGCTCCCGAGCCTGCGGCTCGCTCTCGTTTCGAGTGGTCCATGTTCAGCTTGCTGTTCCGGGGTTGACTCAATCCTGATTCTTCGACCACAGTGCTAAGCAAGTAGATCACGCAGGTCTCGTGAGACGCAATTCCAAAGGGCAGAACATCCAGGATGAGTTCGAGAATCAAGTCGTCGTGGGGTGCGGCAAAACCTTACGCGCTCAGGTCAGTAGCGATGTGATCTTCGGCGCTCTATGCATCGAGGTTCGGCGATAAGCGGCGACCTCGCTGCGCTGACGACCCTTGTGCCGCATGACCGCTCAGTCCTCTTCATTGTCGACGAACATGGCGACCGGCTGAGCCTTCGGACGCCATTTATTTTCCCTCGCTATCTGTCTTGTGCTACTCACTGGGTACTCAGTCAAAATCATTCCTGGGCCAAGGTCATCTGAGGTTTCGACGTCATAAATCTACATCGCTCTCTCAAGACGGATTGTCAGGCCTTCACGTTGATAAGCGGGGGCAGTCATTGCAAGCACCCGGGGCGTTCATCAAATTGACGATGGGCAGCGCGCGAAAGACTGCGTTCGAGGTCCGATACGTTGTCAAGGACGGCCATGGCTAGGTGTCACGGTCATATAATGCGCTCGTGCAGGCAGACTTGTCAGTGCCATGATGCGGCTGCCAACAGATCGCCTTGCACGCAGGCTGTCTGACCGGCCCCCTCTCAGACACGTATGCGTCCCACGGAACGTGCTATGGCGCTCGATCTTCTTCCAGGCTCCTGTTCTACAATTGTCGCAATCGGCTGAACGCGTGAACGTCATCTCCGTAAGTTCATTTCATTTTCAGTTAACATACAGAAACAGCTACATTGAGCGAGCTCGAAGAGCCAGCTTCTATCAGTTTACGAGACCAATGACCCGCTTCCCGGGTTATCGAGCATCGAAGGTGACCTTCGAGTTTGTTCGTTCTCGAGGGGCCAGTACTTGCTCATTGATGAGTCTGACATACGACTATTTCTTGTTCGCGTTACCGGGTCACATGAACGTTTGAGACGTGTTCATGGTCTCGCATTCAACCTATTGGATGTGGGCTCCTGCAAGCTTCAGATTGCTGCTGCGCTTTCATGACGTCCGAGTAAGATTCTGCTCAATTCGAGTCAGGGCATCGTCAGGGCTTGCAACCCTCTCATCACGAACGGGACAACTTGAAGCTCTCGGACGATGTGAGCTGACCTGCTTGGACAATTGGTCGTCAGGTGAGTGGCTTTGGCCTATGGGTCCTTCAAATAACTAATTGATTGATTTGTCTCCTAGATGACGACTTGGCCTGTGTGGCATGCTCTATAAATCGAGGTGCGCATCCCGTTCATGCGTTCCTGCTCTTCTCATTCTTGCCATGACAAAGGACCCGTCCAGCGCACCCGCTTGTTGCGCCTGTACCGTTGATCCCGCGAGTGGTATCAACCAACACGCGTGGTTGGTCAATGCTGTTCTCACTGCATGGAGGAAGGCTACTTCCACGGAATCCTGCACGAAATTGGCGAAGCAGATCGCCAGCGGATTTGATGACCAATTCAAAACCAATGTACGGAAGGTGTGTGTTGCATGCAGTCTCGACCCGCGCTAACACTGATGAAGACTACCTCAGCAAATTAAGAAGTGGATTTTGAACCACAAATACTACTTCGATGCACAGCGGTCCAATATCCCGAGGCTACTTGAGGTGCCTGTGTCCTTAACGAGCAAATCTCAGCGCCACCGAGCCAAGAGTGTACGCGACTTGTTTATCCGTGATCACTCTGATATTGGCCGGGTTGCCAAAAAGCAGTCTCGCGACCACGGTAGCAATCCCAGCGGCCAGGTCAAGGCAGTGAACGAAGCTTATACAAAGGCAACGGATGGCATGAGGCAAAACAAACTTGACGAGTGGCGCCGCTACGTGGAGGAGTCAAGGCAGTCAAAGGCAGTCGCTCGTGCCGCCCGAGCCTCCGCTCAAGAGGATGCCGCAGTCGAGAGCGAGGATGTTGTAAGAGATCCCGTCGAGCCACAGCTGCTCGTAGTCGAGTGCGTACTAATTGCGCTCTCCTATGATCCATACTGATATCATATAGCCGCTTCGCTCAGTTGCAATGTAGCGCTCGACGGACGGCCAATAGTTGGGCGCAGGAAGCCGGCACTGAAGTGATCATCTATGTCGCAGGACTAGATCCAAATGGACGTCTCAGGAAGAGCTTGTAAGTGACATGCCGACCTGTAACTCTTTGACGCTCACCATTGGTAGGATCAGTGCCGGTCGGAGGGGCCCCGATGACATCGTGCAGCGCATCAAGGCCAGCCCGTTGATTGACACGCTCAATGGCTACGTTACCCAGGTTTATGGCGAGCGTATTGGCGTAGCGAACCAGGGACCAAGCGGACAGTCTGCACCACGGAACGAGGGACTCGACCGCAGTCCCGGGACGCGGGACCCAGCAGGAGTGGTGCACTCCCGAAACCCTACACCCGCGTTGTCTTGCGAGACCTCGCCGTCAGGTGAGACATCAAATGTCGGACATCTCTCGACAGGGAAGCAGCGTAACGAGTGCATGTCAGACCGTAGGTCACCCGCTGAGCGAACTGTCGCGAATGCCCGCCGCCCGCCTAGGGACCAGGCGAGCAGTGCGTGCACAGCAGTATTGGACGCGTCAGTTAAAGTCACGCCCGTGGAGCGAGGGGCACGAGGACTAAAGAGGCCCGACATCTTGACGAGTGGCGGACGTAAGCTTGTAGTGGGCAGGAATGGTGACTCAAGGGAGTGCTGAGGTTCCGGAGGTTCCTGTCGTTTCAGTGCAGGTGCCTGCTCCCTCGACGCAGCAAAACAGATCGATACGATCTCACGGCGCGATGAGTAGATCTCACACGAACGCTGATGCTCAGGCAGTAGACACCCCAGCGAGTGGGGATGGTCATGAAGTGGTCAAACGCTCCGATGTAGTGCAGTCCCATGGTGACCGCCGCAAGGGCCCTTCCGGATTTACCCAATTGAACAAAGAAAAACATACTCGTGATGCTACCGAGCGGCATGATTCTTCCACTGCCAAAGGTCCTTCCGCCGGCGAGAACGGACGTGAGACGAAGAAGAGGGCCCTCGCCGAAGTTGGCGACCAAGCTAGTAGCTGGACGACCGAAGCGCATAAGGTGAGCGCTACAGATCATACACGACACCCGCTTATCGATACATCGACAGAATGACAGTCGATTATGCGTAGTTAGTTCATGGCGGACCCGAAGAGTATACGGATGGGGCGAATTAGCACCTCTGTCTTACTACCCATAGATGTAGTGCTTGACGCGTCATGTATCCTTTCTTGAAGTACGCTGTGGTCTCGATTCTGTTTCAACTGTGTTGCTTTTCTGTCGCGAAGCAATGTCCTCACTTCGGTCTACAAGTTCTTTGCATACGTGCCGCCAATCCCTTGCTTGGTTTTCAAAGGTTCGTCTCATCTGCTCCTCTCGCGGGAACCTCGTCATCGCTAACGAAGCATTCAAGACGCTCCGAGTGCCACTCATTGCGAATCGTTGGTCTCCCGTTATGTAGCAAGCCCTCAATTCTACCTCGTATGATTGACACCACGTCGATCCTTTGACCACGTTCACGCTAATCATCCCGGACTCGTGCGCGACCTCTCGCTACCACTGTGGGGGCAAAGAGGAGGACTTGAGCTCTGGCTCGCATACGCCACGAGTTCAGGTGAGACTACGTCCGCGCACAGTTTCCTTTTGAGTCCGCAACGCTTACATTGCACACCTGTAGAGATTCCGACATCACGGAAGGTAGGGCGTTCACGTGCGTGTTAGTATTCTGAAAATCGCAGCGATGGGTCCTTCGCTCACTTACCGCGATGTTAGCTGCGATCCCCAGACCCTCGGCGCATGGCAAGACGGTACGTGATCCGCCTCAAAAGACACATGTCATGGTCGCTGACAAGCTGCGTGCCTTTAGTTGACACTGTGTGTGGGGAGGGGTGTCAGCTCCGTCAACCGATCATGGCGGAACACTCACCCACACGGGATGCGATCATGGTGCACACCAATCCAGTCAGCACGAAAGCACACGTCTCCGGCAACCTAAGTTCGGGAGAAGGGCACATCAGCCTGCGAGAACAAATAATGCCTGCCCAATGTTAGCATCCGAACATGTATCGAGAAGGCGCCGGTTGGGCGAGAAGCATGCGTCGGCCAGTGCGTAGATCGCCAATCTCGGGCGCTGCTCAATCGAGGTGCACTGCCAGTGGTATCATCACGGACTTGTTATGCGCTGTAAAGACTCGCATCACTTATCGCATTGCATAGTTCGGCGCCGTCGCTCAGACCGTCTTGTTCTCCAGGTGTAGCGGGGATCCAATGTCCAAGCTGGCCGTCCCCGATACGCCAATACCAATAAGTCTTCTGAGTATGCGAGGTGATCAAGGTTTCGCGCCCCTAAGAGTTGGTAAACGAGAGCAGTTGTCGTATGCCAGTCGCGTGTTGACCTGGACCCGTATTATGGCCCGTATTTCGTGAGCCTAGGGAGAGGCTGGCCACAGTGCTGCACAGTGTGAATCATGTGATCGTGACACCTAGTCACAGTCACATTCGTTCCTCGACGTGTCGCACATCGAACGTAGTCTTTTGCTCTTTGCCATCGTCTGGCTGTGCCCACGCCGGGAGCTCGTAGTCGTTTCCTCTATTTGCCAACAGCTTGCTTGACCGTACTTCGGCATCGGAAGCGGAACCACAACCAGTGTATGGCACCCATCCGCGCGCCCGCGCTGGTGAAGTCAGAGCCTCAGAGCATCCCCAGTGCAACGCATCATGGGCCACAAGTCAGCTCAACTGGCAAGCCCACACAAGGTCAGTAGGATTGCACGTACGCCGTCCTTCGGGACGACAGAGTAAGGTGCGTTTATGATGATACCGGTAGTTCGCGTGTTTGTTGACGTACATATCTGCTATACATGAGACCTTCCCATGTACAAACGACGCTGACGGAACACTTTTCGTCATTCTGTATACAGTACAATCCATTCCAGTATTATACACGGAGCGACCTGCGCACGACTCTACTTCAACCCACAATCGGGTACTGTGTGTCATCCTTGGGGTGCAGCGAGAGGACACGAATGTACGTAAAGTCCTCCACACCGAAGTGACCATAACCGGAGTCACCACTGGAGGAACATACGCTGTCAGATCAACCCCACAGTAAACAGCACAAATGCAAGCCTACCCAAGTCCCCGCAAGCTGCCAACACCATTGCCAGCCATACCCATCTCCGTGTGGATCGTCGGACCGTTGATGTTGACGGTGCCTGCATACTCGACGTGTCAATGTACTGACAGAGTCGGCTAGGATGCAACTAACCGGAGTGGATACGAGCCGCGGTCTCGTAGGCGGCGTACACGTCCTTCGTCCAGACAGCCGCCATGAGCGAGTAATCGGACTTGTTCGCGTACTCAACCGCCTCGTCGATGGTGTCAACGACGTGGATGATGATATCTATCGGAGCGGTCAGCAACAAGCGCGCCCACCACCACTTGAGACGTACTCGGGGCGAACGACTCCTCGTTCCAAATCCTCATGTCGGCGGTTACATCCGTGACGATGTGGGGCTGGACGACGCCGCCTCTGGCTTCCCTGTCGCCAACGAGGAGCTTCGCACCCTTCTTTAGCGCGTCGTCAAGTAAACCCATGAAGCGCTGCGCGGAGGCCTCCGTGAAGAGCGCACTAAGGGGCTGACCCGGGCCGCCGGCCTTGAGGGACGAGAAGTGCCTCTTGAGCGCGTCCGTGAGGGCAGGTGCGACCTTACGCATGACAATGACGCGCTCGGTCGACATGCAGATTTGGCCAGAGTTCATGACAGCGGACGAGGTGATCGCACGGGCGGCACGGTCAAGGTCGGCATCCTCGAGGACCTGCGTTCGGTGGCGTGTGTCAGTGTCTGAATAGGTGACGAGTGTGGCGTACTCACAATGACAGGAGCCTTGCCACCGAGCTCGAAGACGCACGGCTTGAGGTACTTTGCTGCCTCAGCAGCGATCAACTTGGCGACCACGGAGCTACCAGTGAACTGTGAAAGTTGACTTTCCGTGAGTACGATGGCGCGTATACCTATGATGAAACTCTTCTTACGTTGATTTTGCGTACAGCAGGATGCGCGATGATCTCTGCGGACCTGGGAGGGGAGTCCACCCTCCTCGTGGAGATGATGTTCAGAACGCCGTTCGGCAGACCGGCCTAAACCCGTTTTAGCGACACGGAAGCAAAATAGAATCGGCGCTAAGGCACGGCACGCACCTCGTGCAGTAGCTCGGCCATGAGCGTCTGCGAGCGGGGGCTGGATTCTGATGTCTTCAGAACGACGGTATTGCCGCAAATGATGGGGACCGCGAACGCGCGGATGGTGAGCGCGAGGGGGACGTTCCAGGGGGAGATCGCGTAGCTGTTCGGCGCGTGAGTCTACGAACGCGCGCGAATCGATGAAATGCTCCTCACATCACTCCCATGGCACGGCGCTGAGTAGTGACCTGACCGCCGGGCAGCATGGACACATAGGTCTCCCCCTTGAGTTGGTCGATCGCGCCTGCATCGACGCGCAGGCCATTGTTCGCGAGGAAGAAATTGAAGATGACCATGAAGTCAGTCGCAGAGACCTCCTGCTGGAGCGCCTCTGTCGCCTTCTTCTTCCACTTGTCGGTGTTCATCAGCTCGGAGGCCTTAAGGAAGATGTCGCGGCGCAGCGAGGGCGGCGAGTTCTCCCAGGTCTTGAACGCGCGCGCGGCGACCTCCACTGCATCCTGGCAGTCCTTCTGTGTTGCGGCGGCAGCGTGCCCTACGACTTCTCGGGTATACGGGTTGCGAACCTCGTAGTAGCCGCCGTCACTGGCGGGGCGGCTCTGTCCGTCGATGAAAAGACCGGTGAAAGGTACGGAAGAAGAGGCCATGGTCGTTGTGAGAGCTGGAAGACGCACTCGGCTCCTTATATTTCATCCTCCCCGATAGCAGCTTCTCGCGTCTACCGCTCCCAGGCGCCCTCGAGGGTAGTGTGCGACCAAATATGGTTGCACACTCTGACCCGCACGAGTACGGATCTCGCCTGTGGCACCAAAAAGGAAGCGCAGAAACCCGGTACCGTAACGGTGACAGACGCGAGCGTATCGGCTCTGCTATCAGAGCGTCAGGACACCTCTGAAGCGTGCCCATAAGCAAATTCAGGATGCTTATACGGTACAGCCGGTCTTTAGGGCACGACTATTGCTGCTGCAGACCGGGTTGGCATCAATTCCGAGGCGGGGTATGCAGCCTCGTTGGAAGTGGGCACTTCTTCAAAGCTGTTTATCCAAGAGACAATCAGATCTCGCGTCGCATCTCTGTCCCTACTAAGCGGAATGAACGCTACCGATCGCTTCTCGATTATGAACGGGACGTCAGGAAACCCTCCAATCATCAATGGCATGGGCAGACTTGAGGCACCATGGCCCCGGCTAGGGCCTCGTGTCAGAAAATATTGTAACGTTTCGACCATAGGTTCACTGGGTGTGACCTGTGACCGTGAACTAATTAAGCGCCCCAGTTCACGGCGCACCCGTGACCGTGACCCTTTCGCTAGTTCAGTTCACGGCCCACCACCATGGCGGCTGCAGTACCATCAATGGCCACCAAACTGGATGCAGAGAAGCGAAAAATATACATGTGGAAGTCTAGTAGACGTTTTGCGGGCCCGCGGCGGTGGGTTGCAGAGAAATCGACGCCGGGTGGCCCTGGGCCTGACTAGTGACTGTCGCGACCAAGGTGTGACTTCGGCGGGGGTTAGTTCACTGACCTCCGTGACCTGTGACCGTGAACTAAAACCCTAGTTCACGGGGTGGGTGTGACCGTGACTGAGCCTATGGTCGAAACGTTACAGTAGTCTGTGCACTGCACTAAGCCGCTACTCAATGCCATTTGGACATGCGGGTTACCGCTATGTTGCAATGTGCTCAGCGACACAAGTATGATTGTAACGGACCATCCTAGGCGAGTCCAGGGTACGATCGGTGACCGTTCGTACCTGTCGTTACTGCCCGGGTAACACAGTGCCTGCCAGGTGTTGCCGCGCCCTGGTTGGCCATCTCCAGGTTACGTACTGTAGGTCGCTGGCGAAAGTAGATCTTCACGCAATCTGATGTTGTTGCCGACGGATCTGAAACACGCACATCACACATTCCAAAGGCGACAGCTCCCGCAACAGGTGTGCTGCGCGCACGATAGGTTACAGTCGACTAGGCAGGGCACCAACGGCGAGCTATCAGCGCACTTCGTCGCCTTAAGTCTTGGGCACTATGCCCATATCATCACTGAGTGCCTTTACGAGCTCACAATGTGACGTGTCAGTCGCAGGAAATATGTAGCAGAGGGCTGGTAGAACTTGGGCGTAAGCAACGCGGTGAGTGACGACACGGCTATATCCCCGCACACTGTCTCGTGACCAGGCACGATAGTGTGCACAGGGCTAGCCAGTGGCTAGCCCCGGTCGGGGCGGTGAGTTTTACCGGCCCGCTCAATTGCGGAACTAGAAGACCGGGACCATACCGACCAAGAAATCTAATTGAAAATGAGCAGCACAGCAAACATCAGATCATTCCTGTCAGATGTGGAATTGCCATTACATAACCAGTAATCATCAGATAGACTCGCGAACTACCCCACTGACCAAAGATAGATAGGCCTTACAGTATGTCTCATGACTGAGGATGTGGTTCCGAAGGCTCGCCTCTGCTGCATCCCAGCTCGAGCTAAAGTCAGGTGTAGGTGAGTGTTGCCCTACCCCAGATTTTTTTGGTTCCGTTGTCTCGCGAAATCTGTTTGCTCGACGCCACGGCAGTTCGGATTTGGGCTGGAATTCAGTATCGGTCCACGGTATGACCAATTGGGCGATTGTCGGACTTTGACCGCGCTGCACCTGGGCTCCTTCAAGTTCCGCGATCAGAGAAGCCGTTAAGCGGGGTCTAAAGCACATGTTTCCCTGGGAGTCTTCGTCCTCAGAGCCTCATCCGGCCGGTAACAGCCGCAAGCCGCACAAGTTAACGCCACAAACCTTTCATGCATCGACTCAAGCTGCGGACGACGATCCGAGGACGGGTACACAGGGTTCTGATGACCTAGGCAAAGTATCATCTTATTGTACCTGCGCATATTACTATCATGAGGAAGGCCAGTAAATATTGGTTCACGCGCTCGCGGCAGACAGTGCAAGTGCCGTGAGACTCCCGCGGACGTGGAGGAGAGGGATCATAAGGCGCCCAGTATCCAGGGTTGCTGAGCTGCATTGATCAGTGGTGACAGGCCGGAGTGGCGGCAATATCAATTTTCCCAACTGCCTTCTCGAGCCCACTCTTGGATGACGCCGCGCAAGAAGCGAGCAATAGACTTAAGGAGCGACCGCGCATCCGTGACCAGCGACAGCACCTAGCGGCATATCCGATGGCAGACTGCGACATACCTCCCAATGTCCAAGAAATGTGCGTAACGATGCTCATGACACGCTTCTCCTTTCTCCAGTGTGCTAACTCTCCATTGTAGTGCAGGGCCGATTGTAAGTGCTGCCGTCATGGAGAACGAAGACACCATCGCTGAATTCAGTTCCGTGTCCTTCTTCTCCCTTAATTTCAATGTCGCTCCCCACAGCTCCTCGGGTCCCAGCTGAATTGGTTCCTCTACGGCGTGCTCACGGTGCAGATGTGTAAGTTCTCGGGCACGTCTCTATGTTGATTGGGCCATGACGCTATGTGCTGCGCGTCACCAGACATGTACTACCAAGCGAGATACAAGGACAACACCTTCATTCGCTCGGTGGTCTGGTTCATGTACATCTTTGAGACGCTTCAAACAATTCTGCTCACCCACGACACGTTCCACCAATTGGCCATCAGCTTCGGAGACATCGCAGGACTGGAAAAGCCGTACCTCATTGGGTTCGAGTTGCCAATACAATCCGGGATCAGTACGTCGGCCAACTTTGGCGTCTCGCTGTGCTAACCCACGCCTGGAAGTCGCGTGCATAACACAGTCGTTCTACGCATGGCGGATATACATCCTGAGCTCCTCAAAGTGGGTCCCGATGTTCATTGTCGTAGTACGTCACCATGTCGCTCGTAGAGAAAGTCGATCTGACACTCGACTAATCTGGTCACAGATGTCGCTACTACAATGCGGCGGAGGAATTGCCGAGGGCGTTGCCTGTTTTGTCTTCCAGACGACGTCAGCAGACATCCCTTTCGAAGCTAGAGCAGTGGCCGTAAGTGACCTCTGTTAGTGAGCCACCTTGTCCGGCGCTCACGTCCGGGACTAGGTCTGGATTGCGGGTAGCGCGGCTTGCGATATCACAATTACGCTTTTCATGGTGTTCTTTGTGGGTCCTCAACATATTCGACAGAGTGAAACCGACGGGCTAATACTTCTTGCCTTCAGTTGCTGAGGCGTCGGAGTGGCATCCAACGTACCGACAACATCGTTAACAGGCTTATCCAGGTCGTCGTCGAGACGGGTCTTGCAACCGGTAAGTCCGTACCCTCAGGCCTGCGCTGAAGCGATCCGAGCGCTCATTCGATGGACAGCTACACTGGCGATCGTGCAGCTTTGCATGTACCTGATCATCAGGGACACAACGTACTACCTGACACCCGCGTCCATTCTCCCGAAGGCGTACAGCAACTCCCTGCTCGTGCTGCTGAACAACCGGAACACGCTGCGCAAGCAGGCTGAGGGTACCATCACGATCCCGTCCGCGAACAACCACTCGGGATCGCAAGGACGCCGGCCGATCCAGGTGAACATCGCGCAGGAGTCGTACATTGACCACCCAAGCATCGCGATGGTGAACCTCTCCACGGATAAGGTAGGCTACCTCTCGCCTGCTAACATTGGACGGATGTCTCACGCTCCGCCGATCAGTCTCGTATGGAAGACTTCGGGGCGAAGTAAATTCCGCTGGCGGATGTGCGCTTCGCGGTCCGCGGTATACGCCCGGGAATGTACATTTACACTGTGATATACGAGACACGGAGGAGTCCCCCTTTTAGAGGTCATGCTTAGTAGGTCTATAATCAGGCTCTGCCTGCAATTCATTACGACAGGGCTGGTCTGTATGTCGGCAGAGTAACAAGCCATCCGATATGGTGCTGCGCTACTCTGTTGCCTGCTTCACCAAACCTCCGTTCGAAAGACAAGGTGAGCTCATCGCACGACTAGGCGCACTGACGAGGGCGGAAAAAAGTCCGAGTCTGTAGACAATCGACGGCGAGTGTGTTCCGCAGCGTGTATCCGCTCCGATTACGGACTAACCTTCGCGCTGCAAGTACCGCCGGTGTACGAGAATAAGACCATCTCAACAGCGATGGCAACACTTCTTCGTGGATCGAGCGCCTTCGAATCAGGGGCCACGACTTCCTGGTCGTTCTTTTCGATCCAACATCACTTGGGTCGATCAGCACGACGCACATACCTTGTTTGACCTCGACTTGACGTGGGATTGGAGGTGTCCTCTGTGGGAGGCATGGGGACGCAGCTCAAAGCTTTCGTTCCTAGACGCCCACTAGCCTTGTGGTCAGATCACAGTATGCCGTATATACGTCTGCTCTTTGATCGTGAGGTCTACTTCGTTGCGGTCTGAGCGGGACTTGAGCTCGGGTAGTCACTGTTGATATGATGCAGACATAGATACGATTCACGGGAGCAAATGTATATATGGTGCTGAACAGTGTGCTAGAAACAAGTCATGAAAGTGAGTACAACTCTCTAACCGCAGTGAGGACGTTGCTGAAGCATGGTCAGCGAATTGAGAATCGATCTGGTGCTTACAGCTAAGCTCAGAGTCGACTACGCATCACCTGAGTGCTGTGGTCCAGAATGGCTGAATATTTTCAAGGATTAACGTTAACAGCGAAACTCCACCGTACGTGCAGAACATCATATAAGTATGGATGTTGATTTCTCAGAAGCAATAGAGGAGTCCCATGACTACTCATTGGCCGCAGACATCGGGGCGCATCGAGTGATTAGTACTGGACACCTGCAGCTGTAGTCTATCCCTCCGACATCCGCGGGTGGCCAGATGCTCTGATGGCCTCGTAAACAACCCGCGCCCAAGAGCGTTACGCCCAATAACGCCAGCTTGCCTTCTGCTTGAGTCCTGCGAGTCGCTGACGAGGATAATGCCATCGTGACGGGAGGGAACAAGAGAATTGCCGTACCTGTACCTGGCAGCGCACGATAATTTGGACCTCACAGCTTCAAGGGTCCGACGTACGGCGTTTCTTGCGCGCATTGTGGAAAGGTCGGACAGAAGGGTTTTCAAAGTCTGGTATCCAACACAATCAGCTATCACCCGTTCTGATCAATGACAAGCCGACAAGCGATGATGTGGTCGCGGCCACATGCGAAGCACGTATCCAGATAGAGTTGTAGTGAAGTGCAGACGTAGCTGATAGAAGGCGAACATGTTCCCTTGACACCATCGCCGAGCCCACATCGATGATCTCAGGGCTTTCACGACCATGCATGTTCTACTCATGGCCACAGTCAGGCTAAAATACAGTAGTACTGTGAGTAACTTCCCTGACAGAGCGGTTATTCATTGACATCACTGACTCTGGTTACTGCTGACGAGCGGCGGGACAGACGCTGACGGACGGCTGACTGTTGGCCAACGGGTGCCTACCCATACGGTTCCCTCTTCTCCCAGTATGTATGTATCCGGCAGCACTGAGTACTGAGAGCTCACCCTCGCGGGTGCTGTAGTGATACACCTCGGGCACGGCCCGATGACCGTGGCCTGCCCTTGCCTCATGAGACAAGAGGTCATCGCTAAGTATCAGTGACGACGCTAACGAACCTTTTAGGCTGCACAGGATATAGTATAACTGATAGCAAGTTCTGCGATCGACGGTGATAACGTAGGGGCCTCCCCGTTGATACTTACCCTGACATCGCGTGTGAAGCGGGTTTTTTTTGCTTCAGTGAGGGCAACCCGCAAGCCTGGATTAAGGAGGACATACCGACTGACACCCACTGATCCGGCCGCAGTAGTCAACCCTGCGCCCGCATCCTCCAAAGAGAACCCAATGGGGTAGTCGTTTGAATGCGTCGCTCCTGAACGAACCTGGCAAGGTCCGCATCCGTGCCCTGTAACTTGAAGTCTATTGCGAACTGCCCTAATCGAAAGGTATGAGCACGGGTATGAACATACTTTGTCCAAAATAGTATCACCTAGTGCCAGCGATCGCGGCGTGCAGCCTGGGCCATCTGAGGATACGAAAGAAGTGAAGACCGGCAGAATGAAACTTAGATTGAACAGACGAGGTCAGAGCTGCAGACATCCAGCAGTGTAGGACAGACCACTAGGCAATAAATCGCTTGACGACGTCGCTGGTCTGTGCGAAGCGACTGAACGTGTCTGGCACTCTGCATTCCATGCCGCCGACATTAGTCGAGCCCAGTGAGATAAACACGGCCCATACTCATGCACAACAGATTCGTCAATCGCTCTGCCTTAAAACACCCTTAGGTTGCGTCGTCACGGAGCACAGCCGCTATTGACTGATGTCTGTGTAAGCCACTACCAAGACATAATAAACCTGCGACGTTCGACGAAGACTGCCCATTCGACTGCGAGAAAGTGCAGACGTACCGGTCAGCCTTGCGAGTGTGAGGCGCGGAGAGCCTCGATAAATTCGTGGCGGGGATCACGGATGATACGTGGTTTTGCGGAAACAGAAATAAGGAAAAGGGTATGTATGAAGAGGTCGTCGGGACGACCGAGGAAATCGTGGGCAAGCTCAAGGGCGTGGGGGTACACGCCCGGTCATGTCAAGTGATAGGCTACAAAGGGCCACAGTGGCGATTATGCACTAATGCAGACGCATAGTGCAGACTTAGCCCGATGCCCCGCGTATAACAATAGTTAGTAGAATACCCGTAATCTCCACGCCAATTTTTGGCGAGAACTGACCTCCAGTTGCGACCCAACACGAGATTTCGCTCGGCGGAGGGCCGAGATATGCTCTTCGTCAGAGCTTAAACTACCAGGAGTATTTCAGGGCGGGACACTTGGTGCTGAATATTGAATCCCGGGCCTGTCTAACTTGTAAAGATAGCGTGTGTATATTCTGTCTACTTACCAGGGATAGCGAAGGACACACCCGAATGTTATGTGAGTGCTGCAGTCGCTTCTAAATAGGCCCGCCCCATATATGTGGCCATTGACAGAATCGCGCCCGACCACTGTTATGAGCATCACACTCACATTGTCGTATTATGTTTATAGGCCTGCCCGAAGCGAGGTAGAACGACAGAAGCATTCATCGATATTCATCTCTAGACTCGGCGAGCTTGAGAGCCGCACCTAGGGGCTAGGTCGCGCGAGCGAACGACGCTGGCTTGCAGTCAAGCGGCCCGGACGCCAAGTTTAAGTTCTTGCTGAAGCTGGATGGGGTATCGAGGGGCATGATACCCGAGCGGGTATCCATGAGATTCATGCCTTCGCTGTTTTGTTGTTTACGACTGATCCATACCTGGGATGGTCAGCAAGACGACTTGCACGTTCGCACATGAGTGGGATTGAGGCGTACTTGCTTAGTGAGCGTCGATGTTTGGTTACGTGACAGGAACATGCATTCACTGCGTACCAGTCAGCAGCACCAATGATGCCCATCATCTCCCAGATTCTCGGGTGCTGAGCCGTGAGACCGTTTCAATCGATGTTTGGTGTTGCCGACGGATGAGTCAGAGCGAGGAATACTGTGGAGGCAACACTACGGGGAGAGACGCAGCGTGCTGAAGGAATCATTCTGAAGGGAGAATGACCAGAGCATTGTTACCAGAGCGGGCGTACGATGATACATGGATGGTATACACAGGATGATCCGGTTTGATTGAATACATCTCTAGTGTCCCGTTAGCTCCGTCACTCAGCAACGGGGACGACGTGGTGTCACGCGACATGGACTTTTAGCATGGTGCTTAGAGCGGCTCGGCGGCGGATATGTAGAGCACTACGAAAGAATATTGTCCAGCATGCAATAAACAGAGAGGTCGGAGAACACGTACCGTTGTTGCCGCGGATGAAGGCGTCGCCGTACCGATTCGTGAGCGTGCCACCGACATGCTCCTCCGTCTGCTCGAGCGCGATGTTCATGTAGCCATCCAAACAAGAGAGGACGCCTGTACGAGCCGTCAGCGCGATACGCAGAGGAGCAGGAAAGAATGGAGGTGTACCGCGGTAGTCGACACCGGAGGTGAGGCGGACGACGACGCGTTTGCCCACCACGCCCTTCAAGAAGTCGGTCGGCGACCCAAATGCAGCTGCTGGCGGTGGGGGAGGTGAGGGCTCTGCAGGCGCCGGGGCAGCAGGCGGGCTGGGGTCGTCCATCGTCGTCGCGGTGACAAGGTCGGCGAGCAGAGCAAACACGTGCGGCAAAACAGGCGCCCGCTCGTCTGCCTGATCGTCGTTTCAAGACCTTCCCTAATAGGAAGGCCGCCTGCCCAGAAAGGATGACATTTTCGCCAAACGTTCTGTTTAACGTCCATGCCGGCAGGGCTGATATATTTGTGCCTGTGCCGAAGTGCAACCCTCTGATCCTGTTATTTGTACTCAATCTGTGGTCAGCTCTCGAGTCTCTCATTTCCATCGGAACGGTAGCTTCCTAAGTACCTGAGCCATGTCAGTGGCGACTTGTAGCTGAGCTGCCGAAGTCTCATGACAGTCAAAAATCCATCATTGAACATCTTCCATGGGTTTCCAGCTACTCTCTTATGAAGACACAGTCAACAGGTATGGTGTAGTCGTGTGTATCATCGAAGTAACAATACGAATTCCTGAAGCACAGTCGCCATATCACAATTCGCCAGCACAGCAAATGATATCTCATGCTGTGTTTTAACGAGCGTACTCATGTTAATAACACGTCTGTTAAGGTCATGATTACCGTGCCCTGCAGCTGATGACAGGTACAATTCGAAGTTGATACAACCGAATTCTCAGTAAAGAACTGACGTCTCGTCCTCAGCGGATCCCCATCCGCTGGGGATAAGACTTCAGACCGGCCGTTGCCATGAACCCGATAAACGTCAAGGGATCCGGATGAGTTGGACTGGATTCCAAGTCTCCAAGAAGTGATGTCAATTGGAACCCTCAAGTGAGTTTGCTGTTTCTTCGCTGTACCCAGGGTAAAGCTAGTCGTTGCAGCGTGCCGTAGGGAGATCTTCGTGTTTCAGACCCTATAGGCTCATGAAAGCATCGGCCGTGAGGGATGAACAAACAGTTTAGTTAGTCATGGTCGAAGTGGCTGATGTAAGTTGCGAGGTCGATGCCAGAATTGGCGAATAATCCAGATACAGGAGACCCGAGTACGTACATGCTTCAAGCGAGTACCGTATCTTCACAGAAAGAATGCTCACTTCGCAGTCAATTCCCTCTCGCTCTGGTCGGGAATGGAGCCTACTGTAGGCACGCCTGAGCCGATGGCAACAACACATATAGCCTGCATGCCAATCTGAAAATATTGCACTCACTCAGTCACCGGGCTGCGCATCCAGAGTTTACCGAAAGCTGACCGGAAGCAGGGAAGATGAACGGAGAAGAGTAGCCGCATGGGACATTGTACCGCTGGCTAGCTGCTGGCATTCGCTTCCTCGGCGTTGAACGTGAACTCGGGTTCGATCCACTGCCATTTGACACCGTGGCTGGTGGTGACACAGCTCGGAAGATGAACGTTGAAGGCTGAAGTATCCTGGTTAACAGAAACCTTGCTCGAAGTAGCGAGGAAATCAAATGTATTGCGAGGGATTACTGACGCATCGGTGGAGGAAAGGGACAAGAGCCAACCGGAGCCCGCAGCGTGTTCGGCCACTCGCCGTGAAGTTGTTGTTTCTCGGGTGCCTTACGAGGTCCTGGAGGTTAGCTACGTGCACGGCTGCGGAGGAGGCAGTGCATGTAATGGCCTTCGTTTAATGAGGGCGCGGGCGTCCAGAGCTGTTGGCTCTACGCCTGGATAGACCCAGTTTGGACTGGGTGCGGTCGTACGACGGCGTTGTGTCTTAGGGTTGCCAGCTATTCCGGTGACGATAAAGAAATTCAAAGTTTCAAGCCTCAGTTGCAAGAGTTGGTCGTTGGTGAATATAATCGTTGGCGAAGCTGTTCATCGGAGACAAGAGCACGGCCGATATCGTCGGACATATGGACAATTGTCTTTTTGGGCACATAAGTAATGGTTGCTGAGTCAGCATCCCGACGCTGAACACGGTAACCCGGCCCCTGCACTGCGCAGCAACAAGGCTCATTGCAGTGGGCTGCTGGGCAAAACCCCCTTTCCTCCCGCCACTATCTTCTCCGCTGCGCTCCTTCGTTTCTTGTATATTTATCTGATCGCCAAGGGATACCCATCGACTCTTCGAAGAAGACCACCGCGACCAAGAGACGAAGCAGTAGCCCGTCCTATACGATGACAAACTCAACACTATGCCCGTCCGACAATACCGCAACAGTCGAACAGGATAGTTTTTGGAGTACCAGCGGGGTTAATTGGGATGCCCATCGCATAGGGTGGGTCATAGCGGGGTGTTGTGCTTGCGTGGTATGTCTATTCTTGGTTCCATTCTCGGTTGGAAGTACGCTAATATTCGGTGGCGGCAGTCTGTCATATTCACACTTATCAATGTGCTGCTGCACGCCCGGTGAGTCTTCTCGAAGATCACCTCGGTTTGGGAGAGCTGACGGAGGTGGCATAGGCATTACACCAACCCAGCAGAACAGAGACAAATGTACGTGCCGTTTCATTTTGCTCCTCTCCGGAGGATTTTGTTTCTCGGGTGCATACTTGGGTCCACAATCGGCAGCAGTTCTGTCGGTCTGTTGTCATGCCGCCTGCTTGCATGATTATTTCCCCTCTCCTTCGTCCACAGTCCGACCGGCGATCTTCGAAACCCAATAGTTCCTCTTTACTGGCGGTACTACTCGGGATTGATCGCGAGACTAGTACTAGAACGTTGTCACTGTTAGTTCCTGGATTTCAGCAATGACTCATAGGCTGGGATCTGCTTGCACTTGTTGCACGCGGCTGGATTCGCATTTGCCGCAACGAGCAAGTCAAGTGTTGCTCGCTACCTCCTTATCTGGCGCATCCTAGCGAGGTTGACTCTCAGAGCTTTGGGTGTATGCAGTGTACTGGCCGAATATCGTGTCAAGCGCCTTGATCAGGTCTACCGTTGGGACAGAATGATGCCTAGCATGTAGACGTGACTTGCTAATCGCATTGCTTCTCTTAGCATACGAGTGCTGTATATGCCTGCCGTCTACGCCATCATCTCGTTCTTCTCCTATCGTTACTTCCGAAGTTACACTTACTACTCCCTCATTGAGTGCGGTAAGCCCAGTACTTTTTAAACGTACCTGCAATACTCATAGCTTTTGTCACTAGTGTATGAGGTACGCTAAATCTGGCGTCATGTTCAGTGTTTTCGATTCTAAAATGGCAGTAGTCAGTCACCCTCAGTGCATTCCTGTAAGAGCATAGTTTTACTGGTCGCCGTCAGATTGCTCATTCGGATGCTAGCCTCCTTCTGATCGAGTTCGTTGCGGCAACTGCGACCGGGCACGATGTTGACAACGCAATCGCTCGCAAGGACAAAAACAAACTACCCTTCCCGGTAAGTGGCCGTGCGCAGCGTCTGCTCGAGTTTTCCTCATTCTACACTCAGTTCTGCTGCTGGAGATACAGACCAACGAAGGTAAGTTAGTGCTCCATTTATCATATCAGGATGCATCCTGACGCGCCGTTCTAGGCATACTTCATGTATACGTTGAAGGTGTGACACATACTCTTTCTGTAATGACGCTAGGTGTTGACCCATCCCAGTGGTCTGTGCTACAATATGTGATTATCCGACCAGCGATCTCCATTGCCGGCATCATTTGCCAGGCATATGGCGTTCTCTGTGAGTCTGGGCCTTGGAGCTTCAAGACAGCAAATTCGTACCTTGAAGTCATTGACGGTGTCAGTATAACGTGCGTCGAGTCCGTAATTTTCATGGAGGCTGTCTGCTGATCTTCACATCACTTTTTTTTGAAGAATCGCACTGTACGGGCTGATCATCTTCTACGCGCTCACGAGAGAGGAGCTCAAAGGCCGACGACCGCTGGCGAAGTTCCTCTCCATCAAGCTCATTGTCATGTTCACGTTCTATCAGGGATTGGTGGTGCGTCCAGCCAGGTCGTTGCGCTTCATTCGTTCGCTTAGGGGCATTTCGTAGTTCGACGCGCTGGAGGGTCGCGTCATCCATGGTGCGCGTTTCTGATCGATCTACGACAGAAGGTGACTGATAGATCTCGTAGCTACCGAGTACTGGACGGAGACGAACATCGCCGATGGTCTCAACGCGCTTGCGACTTGCATCGAGGTTCGTAATGGGCACCGTAAGGGCGGCATGGAGACGCTGACGCCGTCCGTGCAGATGGTGTTCTTCTCAGCGTTCATGATTTGGGCGTTCTCTGCGAGAGAGTACAAGATTGATGGGGTTACGACGGGCATCGGCCGACCACTCTTGGACAGCATCAACTACAGTATGTTGACTATATCTGTCCTGCGCATCCTCTGACACACGGCCTCCAGCGGACTTCGCCATCGAAATCGCGGGCTCGCTCAAGTTCTTCTGGGACTACATCCGCAGGAAGCCGTACACGCGCGGACCGCGGGTGACCGTAACGGAGATGGACGGTAAGACGCGGACGAAGATGAACTTGGACGAGGCGTTCGGCGTGGACGGGCCCGAGTACACGGCGTACGCTCCGAGTGAGTTATCAACCGGCGTGCCTCCCCGGATGAGCTACGACGAGAACATCAGGCTCGCGCCCTATACGTATGTAAGCTCAAATCCAAATGTGCTCCCTTCGGCCGAGAGGGCGACCGGGGTGAGTGTGAGCCCGGCGTCGAGCCGCGGGTCACTAGAGAGGTACCAGGAGCCGAGAGCGATGGACGAGATGGCGAGGCAGTACCCGCCGCGCTGAACAACAAGAAACTAGTTTGAATCCTTTGCTGTGCTGCATTTCCGTCTGCTTGGTTATACCGGGTGGTTATCCCATCTTGTCTGACTCGTTCGTACGTCGATCATATGCTTTCCTACGGACATCGTCTTCTCTATCTCGGTTCTGTGTAGAGCTCATTACGTACACTCTTGGTACTGGTGCATTCAATCCAGACGGTTACTTGAACGATGTTGTACCAGTGCAATCAGACTCAGAGCTTTGCGAAAGCCGTCCGTACCTCTGTCCCTAAGTCAGCATTTGCGGGGCCGCGTTCAGCGCTGTAACCCGGGTAAAGGACGGTAGTATGCACTTGTAAGCTGATCATCAATAGCTCGCTTTTTGGGGCTACTTTTGCTGATATCAATCACAGTAAGTTACTAGGTACGCCGTAGAACAGATTCGGGCAGTGCCGAAGTTGTTAGCCGCCAAGCTCGTCGCCGCCGCCGACCTTCTTGTTCTCGACGACGACGAAGCCGCTGCTCGCCCCCTCCCTCCTTTCCCCTTACGCTCTCTACTTTACGCTCCTTTAACTGTGGATCTAACGGATGGCAAATGGGCACGACAGGATTCGCAGCGGGCACGCCGTTGCCCCGCATGGACATCGTAAACGCGACAGTGAGTAGTGCGTTACTTCACAAGTTACGTATTGTTTCTTGGGTAGGAAAGGATTCTATTGGTGGTCTTTTCCACGGCGTGGCACAGCAGCAAGTATGTATGGGTATGGGAGACGAGTCTAGTTCCACAGCACTCTGCAGGACAAGCAAACAGATCAAGTCGCGTACTACTGTGTCAGCTGCCTGCAGGTGTGGCAATCATCAGCCTTCATACCGGGAGCATGAAAGCCATTCTCGTAGCCTCCACACTCTTACCCTCGATGAACTACTCGCCAGGGATCTGACATAGGGCTGTGTACCCATTTGGCGGTGTTCCTTCCGCCGTTATCCGTTCACGCGATTGGCTTGGTTCAGCTGCGTGGCACTCATTGGACTGTTCATTGCTGTGCGCGACTGTTAAGGACTTGAGCTGATTTCGTTCTGCAGCGTGCACCACCGGAGGATTCTACAAGTCACCAAGCGCATCGGACGTAGTTGACTCATCCAAACCGCTTGAAATCAGCTGGGACACGTCTTGCCTCAACACCACCGCGGTCGATATTTATTTGTTTGCACCGTATGCGGCTACGTCTCGGATCCACATTTGGGAGGACGTCGACTATGCGTACGGAAGTTACAACGCTACCCTCCAACCGTCGTGGTGGAATTCCACTAAATCCATCAGCCTGCAGCTCGAGGTCATCGAGTCGGGCATGCCGACGTTCTTGTCGACCCTCCCTGCCGGACCGATATGGAACGCCACTTACAGTTCGAGCAGCAACGTTTCCAGCAGCAGCGACGAAAGCGCCTCTGGTTCCATCTCTGAGGACGTTGATAACGTTCCGAAGCAAGGGACTCTGTCGAAGGGCAAGATTGCGGCGGCAGTGATAATGACGCTGCTCGCGGTCGCCGGTATCGTTGCGGGCGTGTACATTTGGCGCACTCGCAAGCGTGGACAGGAAAAGCGGAAGCGATTCAGCGTTGCGGTGGACAAGCGCATGTCGACGATCTCTTCGGACTGGAGATCTGTTACCACCGCGGGTGCGACGCACGCTATCCGGAGCAGCGTGTACGGTGGAGACCGTACCTCGACGCTCGATAGTGGACATGCCGGTATCGGGGCGCAGTCGCTGCGCCTGGAGACGACAGAAGAGGAATTGGCTGCACCAGCGATGGCCCAGATCCGTCCTGGTTTCCGCGCGAGCACGTACAGCGCAGCAGATCGCCAGTCGCGCATCTCGCGGGTGTCGTTCGCGCCAGATACCCGCCCGTCGTCGGAATACCGCCGCACGCGTGCGTTCCATAACGGACATGTCCCGCCGTTGCCGGACACGGTAATGTCACCCGCGGAACTGTCGCCGACACAGACCTCTGGGCCATTCAGCCTCAGCGCGGAAGACATCCGGGCCTATATGGCTGGAGAGGATGCGTCACGCTCAAGCATCGACGATGCGGTTGCCCCTGCACTCTCCAGTAAGTGCTGCTATCACTCCGAGCCGTACCGTAGCTAATGCCTGGCAGTGATGCGTACAGGTTCGTCGCCAAGTGATGATAGCTATGTCATCCCTGCGATCATGAAGATGCCTGAGCCAGAACTGCCGATGCCGCCTGCTCCCGTTGTCCAGGCGCCTTCGGCTCCTCAATCGCCTATCCTAGGTGCAATGCCGATGCCGTCGATTCCTGGCGTCGCTATGACGCCGGACGACATGCTTCGGGCTTACGCGCAACGTTCGTTGAGCTCGCCGCCGCCCTCCGTCACGCCGCCACCGCCCTACAGCGGTGGCATGCGACAGCTGTACTCGCAAGACCCGACGCCTGCTACGCTCAGCTCGTTTGGACTGGTGTCGAAGCCGACGCCGCCATCCCCCGCGTCGCTGTACCCTGACATGCCACTGACCTTCAGCAACAGTAACGAGGATGAACCGAGGGGCAGCTTCGCGGTGTCCGAGGAGAGCACGTACGGCGTGGAGAACGCTGAACATGGTACCGCCATTTAAGCAAGATGCCGTTACTTCACGACCCGCGCCACCTGAAATAGCTCACCGATCCCACCGCCTACCTTGTCCCACTGCCAGTCACATGTGACCATGATCGTGTTATTGCTGGCCAACTCAGTCTGTACGATATCGGCGTTGTCAGTAGCTCAGCGAGGAGCTCACTCCCTCGGATTTCTTCGTATCTCTTTGAAGTACCATTCATCTCCGTATCTTACCCTTGCACATAGCTTCGTATCAATCCCGGCTGCGGTCAGATTATTCGATGGCCGCCGCAGTCCCTCCTATTTGCCGTTTCACCATATTTGGATTCATCGGAGTCGTCTCACCACTTCTCGTATTGGCGATACACGCAAACCAGTCTCTCAGCACCATACCCCTTCTTACTTATATCCTATCCAGGCCAGCCCGCCATCGTGACGCCGTACGTTCATTCATTGCGGCTTGCCGCCACATCTACTGGCCACTCTGTGAGTCGTGTTGTAGGGCACCGGTGCCTTGACCTTCTGTATGTTGCCCGGTTTGGGTTTCTTGTAGGGTTCCTGTAATGCGACGTGTGTATTGCATCTCTTGTGGGCCTTCCAGCTGTCGGCTGCGGAAGTGAAATCGGAATAACATTGATGATATGCCATCAGAGTAGAGAGTCATTTTGGTGGTCATTGGCAAGAAAGTGTACGTGACGGAAAATACACGGATTTCAATACACAAACAAGCCCAGCTCTTTCTGGCCCGGAATGCATTCCACCACCCCTTATATTACGCGTTGTCTTCCGAGACACTCACAGTCTAGGACGGTAATCAAGCTTAAGACGGTCTCTGTCAAGGAACATATCATATGTACACACCGTGGCTTCGTACGACTCTCTGTGCACAGACCGTATCGCAGTCTTCGTCACCTCGTTTGTTTCCCCGCGCATCTAAGCAGTCGCGATTTGTGGGTTAAGACCAGGGCATCGTAGAACCCCGACGCTGCAGACCAGCGCACTCACTTCGTCGTCCCCATCTCCCTTCCCTGAGGCTACCTTCGTGTCCGTCGGCGATACTTCCGTCTTCGGCCCCCCGCCACAGGAGCATACGGTTGTAGACCGCGAACGGATGCCTCCCATCGCAATCTGGAGCCTGATCGCATCGTTTTCGGCATCAACGTCCCGGCTCACTTCATCTCGGTGGATACTCCTGAAGTTTAGCCTGTGCAAAGGACAGTGAGATCGTGCTGCGACCTATGTTGGTGCATACATACGTCGCAAGGAGTGAGTTCGCGTAGACTTCCCGCAGAGTATAAGTGAGAAGAATTGTATTAGCAGATCACAAAGACATACGTTTGCTAAGGAGCGGGTGCAGCGCCATATATATCATATTGTACGGCATGGTCACGAACTGCAAGTGAAAACGCTTGACGCATCCTTGCCGGAGCAGGGCGTGCAGAACAACTTACAGTGATGATGACAGCAAGGCCTACTATGCTGTGGTTATCGTAAGCGATGCCATCTGATCGAGAGCACCTGCTGATCACCTTGTGAGCAACCCGTTGTTGACTGTCCAGTACGTCAGCTTGTCAATGAGCTTTGTCGTCGATCCGTCAACAATCAGCCTAGCGGTGTCAAGACATCGCAGGCACGACCTACACTATCCGTTCTGCATGTAGCACAACACATTCGCCCGGGCTCAGTCATATCCACATAATACAGGTGCTCCGATATACTCACTTGCTATAGAAATCCACGCGGAGCGTCACTGAGCTCGCTCGTTGTGGCCAGAATGGAACTCACTGATTGAAGTTTGTTTTCTTGCGCCTTAGCAAGATGACCAGTGACACGGTGATGATCCAGTCGGCGAGCGTGCCTGCACCCATGCCTGTCCCAACAAGGGTCTAATGTGCAATACCGTGGTGCACATAAACAATCACGCATTGCGTGTGGAAGTTAATGACTAGATGAACCAAATCAATGGGGACGCTTACGGCGATTTGGTGCGGCAGGCCGGCAAATTGACGAATGACGAGCCTACAACGAAGTGAAGAGCGGTCGTACGCTGGCTGACAACAGATGAATCCACTAGAAACGACGTACATGCGGATTGTGACGACTGCATAAGCGCGAGAAAAAAAGCTCGGTCAGAGGGAGATGGGATACCGGCCCAGAGGGTGCTTACTGCATCCGAATACTAGGCAACGTCAGCATAGGCTCCTGTTAGTCACAACCGATGGCTGAAAGCAAGTCGGATGAGACCCACTTAATCTGACGGAAGACAGGATACCCTGCGTCATGTCAGTGCCGTGTGTCATATTGTCTATCACACTGAACTACGCTGGAAAGACTACGCACAATCACGATGACAAGCGGCCACTGCCGATGACCGACTGGTCGGCATCGATAGGTCAGAGCGCCAGGAAATTCACGAAGCGGAAGCAGCTCACGAATGTAAACACGGCGAGCATAGAACCTGCAGTGGATGCAATGAGGCCTGTGAACAGATGAACACAGCGCAGGGGTAAAACTCACGCGTGGACAATGCAAGTTATGAGGGCCTGTGTGCACCGGGTTCAGGACAGCGCTGATCAGACGTAGTTGAACTTCCGCACCGTGACCAGAACGCTGACCTGAAGTACAGTTCGAGTGTTAGCTCTTCCGTCGGACTCACACTGGTGCGTTACATTGTACTAACATCCCAGCTCCTACGGCGTGAAGATCTCAGCAAGAGTGGACTTAGCGTACTGAGAGTAGGACCCACCATACGGATTCCGTCAATACACTCGGGTTGTCGTAGTTAGTGACGAGGTAGTAGTAGATCATGTGCATAATAAGTATGATGTGGAAGGTATCAAGTACACTGCCATGCACGAGTCATCCGTTAGAACTCCAAGGATTAACAGTACATCGGCAGCATAGTACGCTCACCATACAGACGAGACCTAAGTAACCAGCATGTATAAGCCTTCATCACGGCAGTGTCCTCCCTTGAAGAACGACTTACAACCCAGCGTATGAGCGGCGGGTCCTGCGGGAACGCGCGGTACCATTGGTACGTCTGCATAGACGTAACGCCATAGCCTCTATATTCCGTTCACCCAGTGTTACGGCATAGCATGAGTACCCCGGGCTACGCGAGATGGAAGGTACAACGACTTACACCGCGGTGATGAGCGTCGTGATGAGCAAGGCCCCGATGGTGTCATTCCTATCCTCTGTCATATCGTGCTCGGTAGGCCGTTCGCGTCGAGGGCAGGCAAACGATGGAGCGAGAGTCATAAGTCGCCGGCCGTGACAACGTAGTAATAAGCTGGTGCGAGGCGCTTGCTGAGGGACCGGGTAGCCAGGAAGATGAGGCCAGGGGAACGTCATGGAACAGAAATGTCCACTGTCTAGTCCAGTGCATTTGAATCTGTTGTAACAGGCGACACAGAGAGGATACGTGTGTATGTGCCTTGGTTCTTGCCATGCCACTTCTCGGCTTCGCGAACATGTCCGGATCATGGTAGAAGTCGTCGTGTCCCGTCATGTAGGTGCCCCGCTCATCCGAGCGAAATGACCAGAGGTGTACAACGGAGCAACGTCGATGGGATATCGAGCACTATACGTTCTATTAAAACTTCCAGGACACGATATGACACAAACACGGAATATCGGGGCGCATGTAATTGTTGTCCGAGCGTGGACCAGGGCCGTGGGGAGTCCAAGGGGTTCCGGTCACCCCAATGAACATATCCATAGACGTCAGCGGGCCTGTGGGCATCCAGCAGATGTCAGTCACACGCATCGACTGCGAAGTTCAGGCAACGACTCAGAGGTGTCATTATCGCCCGACGCGGGTTAGACGACTTGGATGGCCAGGCCAGCCCATGAATTGAAATCGGTATGTCAGTGTCCTGTGAGTCTGAGGATGCCAATCATCCAGAAGAGCTGAGAGTATCCTACTAGAATCACAAGACTGCGAGTGGATGGAACATTTGACTGCTTTGCACACTCGCAGTGAGTGACGAAAAGCATCGATGCCCACCGCGGCTGGCAGTGGGACCCGAACCGTCCGAACGCGATCACGTGTGCTACGAAGACGCGGGGTACTGCATTTCCCTGAAGTTGAAGTTTACCAACCTCCGTGAGTGCAGATATTCGATCGACAGTGAGATCATGTAATTACTGACACGTCTATACTAATGTTCTATACCAGCCAAAGACGAGGTGCGTACGGTACAGTCGATAGTCTGGGTTGGCTTCGGCTGTCGGTATGTATACTATAGGTTGGCATAGGCTATGCCAACCTATGGATGTACAGATGAGGAATGTCTACTTGTACATGCACACTGTCCGAGCACTAATTCAAAACTTAGCTCACCATCTCCGTGCACTACACCTTGACAACCCTGCAGAGCCAGCCATCAGCGACACAAGCAGGAAAATATAGGCACCGCACTGATACGTGCGATTTGCCATTGTTTTTCCCCGTGAAGAGCATGTTGATTGCGCTCGGGGCTTCTCTAATCCCCTCGACGACGTGGTACTTGTACTTTATGGCGCCCTGGGCGAGCTTCTCTGCCAGGTACTTCGTGCCCTCCGCAAAGCGGTCCTGGTGGTCCGGCCTGCGAACGAGAGAGATGGTAAGCTTGTGGCAGGTAATGAATGGACGATGACAGCACACAGGATAAACGCTTGCACCTTGGCGCGTTTAAAGAGAATTCGAGGGAAGTTCTTGACCGGCGCTGGTTCGCTGTCTGAAGAGTGTTAGAGAAAATTTTCATCATTGTCTGAGAAGCGTGCGCTGGTCAATGCACTGTACGTAGAAATGAAGCCTACCACAGTCGCATCAATGTCAGCTTGTCGCATCCGCTGCTGATTGCAGAGGCGCACATATGACTCACCGCACAAAATCAGTCTCGCGTGCAAGTTCATTCTCGTCAGGGCGAAGTCGAGGAACTCGCCGCCAACGTTGTCGAAAAGTACATCGAACATCCCGATCTCGCGCAGGAAGTCCTCCTGGAATGTCGGGCTCTTATAGTTCAGTGCCTTCGAGACGCCAAGCTCCTCCTCGAGGTACCGGCACTTCTCCGCCGAGCCCGCTGTGCCGTACACCTTCGCGCCCCTGTCTTTCGCGATCTGGCAGACGAGCGAGCCTATGGCGCCTGCAGCGCCGGACACGACGAGGGTCTCGCCAGCTTTGATCTGTCCTATCTCGATGATCCCCTTGCGGATTTGGTAGAAGTGAGCAGACATCATTATGAGATACGTGATCGCTCACTATGAATGCGGTAAGACCTACATCGAACTGGTAATAAGTGCGTGGGCCTTACAGACGAGAACGCTGCGTACCTGGGTGTCCCAGAGGGCCGAGAGCATCGAGTAGCTGCGCGTCCGCAGGAAGACTGCACGCAATATGAGAGCTAGCGTTGGTATGATTGAGCGATACTTACTCGATCTTGGTGAGTTTGGCGTCTTTCAAGACGTTGTATTCAGTGAGTCCTAACGATAGCGCGTTCAGTGTCTCGTATTCTTGAATGGCAACAGAGATAGTATGCTACACATACCAACTAGTCAGCTGACGTGGTCACCTACCGAGAACCTGCTGTTCTGACCGGTCTCGATCACGGTACCCAGGCCAATAGATCCCATGATTTCGCCAGCCTGCGTGGGGCTGCTGTAGTTCTCTTCTGCGTCATTGAGCCATAGGCGCATGGCAGGGTCGAGCGATAGGTAGTCCACCTTGATGAGGACTTCATCGTCGGCTGGCTCAGGTCGAATGGGACCTCTTCGATGTGGAAGGTTTTCTCATTGATTGGGCCTTTAGGCTGTTCAGCGAATATGACTCGAGTGTAAGAAGACGGCGCCATCGCAGTTTTAACAGTAAAGCAAGGTAATTCTAATAGGCGAGGCTGCTTGTGCTTGATTAAAGACCCGAGGCCGTCTCCTATATACCGGTCGATATGTCAGTTAGCCTCACCCACGGTTCATTCCGACGTCCTACATGAGTCATCAATGCCAGGAAGTAGACCCCAAGTGTACCTATAGATCTTACATATTCCATGCGAAGTTCCCGCGACCACTGCCAGATAGCCCTAGTCAGCAGCGGTCAAGGAATCCTTCATTCGCAATTCTGAACAAGAGTGCTGCTGAACTGCTGACGTTAGCAAGCCATAAAGACCCTTCACGGTGACATGCGAGATCGGAGGCAATACAGAAGTGGGCTGTAGAAGGTATACGAGAGGAGGTCGGGTCCATTTGGCCACTGTAACACGCGGTCACGTGCAAAAATACACAGACGCGTCTGCAGTAGCGCGGGCAACAACCATTACGTATACGTCACCACAGTGCGCGTTCAATGTCAATGTCTGCACAGTTACGGCGGTAGGGGTTTAAATATGCTCTCTCATCTGAACTTCCACCAATAGTTTCCCCATGGGCTAAGCAGCGACGCTTGCCACTATCGTTCAAGTTCTCGAGGCCTTCAAGCTTTCATCTCGCCCGATTTCACCATAGAATATATGCGTCGGTACCAAGTCGAAGCTCCTGGCAAGCTGTCTGATTGTCTGATTGTCGCAAGATGCTGACGTTAACTTATGGAATGGTCAGTTATTATAGCGTCTCATCGACCTTTTTGAGACATTTGTCACGCGCGCCTTCATGGTTCTGAACATATTTTAGGCTCAGTCATACTTAGGTGACTTGAGAATGATAAGGCGAACCAGAAAGACTTGCTTTCAGAAGTGCCTAGGGCATAGACCATCCTCAACCTTTCCTGGAGTCACCACCATGCAGTGCCGATCACTTGCTCAACGTCCGTGTTCGGTGAGCAATCATATGGAAACATCTCGAACCACATGAGCGCATAGAACGTCCAATCGCGATTTCAGGTCGTTGCATGCCCGCTACCACTATGCGCTGCGCGGTATTATCGACCCACTGTACATCAAAATCACAGTTCATTGCGCTCGCATATATGTATGTACGTCCACAGCCCCGAATTTCCTATGTGCCCCATTCTGTAGATGCGGATGAAAGAGGCCATGACTTCAGCATCGAGAAATTGGCGTGGTGCGCCTCACTCACAATCTGAGTCAAACTAAATCGCCCGCATCGTTCCCACGTGGCCCGGAAGTGTGGCGGAGGACCGCAGCCTCGTCCTGAGTGACGTCGGTGGTCCACTGCTCGTACCATCCTGCGCCCATCTACCTCCGCCGCCGCGACCCTCAAATCAACCTCCTAACTGACCCCCTTATCGCTTCCGGAGTGTAGCCGTGTCTGGCGCAGCAAACAAACAACCAAGAGTGATCTCATCTGGCGGCGGCGGTTGCCGAAGGCGCAGCACGAGTCGGATGCACGACCAGTTCTCGCCGTTGCTCTTCTTCAGTCCGTGCGACAAGATAAGATTACGCCTACTCGCGATCAGAGGCTGCTCCTACATATTCAAGGTCCTTGCCCATCTCTGCTGCCACCACGGTGCCCAGGATGTCGCATTTCTTCCAGGATATCAAGAACGCCGTCGAGCACGAAGTCCAAAAGCTTGACAAGGGGCTCGACCATGCCCAGGCGACCATCGAAGGTGCGTGTGGATAGGCTTGGTATGCGCCTCACAAGGCTCACGGCGATCGCACTTCATCGCAGGCTTCTTGACCCCGAACCGTCTGTATCCCGCGCTCATTTTGTGGACAGAGCGCCGATCGTTTTCGATATCATTTAGGCAGGCACGACGACCCGGAGGAGAGGCAGGCTGACGCAGTGCGTGCGGAGATCAACAACAGCCACCGTTTCCAGTCGTTCGCAGAAAAACGTAACGGAAACTTTGTCAAATGGTAACATCGCTCTGCTAATCGGCGGGGCAATCGTTGCTGAGGGGGGCACTACAGGCACATCGACGGCCATGACTACATGTATGCGCTCTCAGAGATCTTGGACAGCGCACGCGAGTGCATCTTCATTCTTGTGCGTGCCTCGATCCTTCCTGCTCGGGTTGCACTCATTGGTCGTGTGATGCAGGACTGGTGGCTTACGCCCGAGCTTTACCTGCGCCGCCCGCCGGCTTACAACCAGGAGTGGCGCTTGGACCGTCTACTGAAGCGCAAGGCGGAGGAAGGGGTGAAGATCTATGTGGTGGTGTACAAGGAGGTGACGCAGACCATGTCCATGAGTTCGTCCCACACCAAAGTTCGTGACGGTGTTGCTCAGATCGCAGTCCTGTCGCTGACGGAGAGACTCGCAGCATGCTCTCGAGGACTTGCACCCAAACATCGCGTGCATGCGCCATCCCGACCATATCGGCAGCAGGGGTCCGTTGATATCACCATTCGTGTGGTATCTATCGCTAACACATTCTAGACGATGTCGAGTTCTGGTCGCACCATGAGAAGGTTAGTTGCCCCATTCACTTGACCTTACTGCCTCTCACACACAACTGTACAGCTCGTGGTCGTCGACAACCATCGCGCCTGCGTCGGCGGGCTGGACATCTGTTTCGGGCGCTGGGACACGCACACGCACCCGCTCGCGGACGTGCATCCGACGGACTTCACGGCGACACTCTTCCCGGGCCAGGACTACAACAACGCGCGGGTGATGGACTTCAAGGACGTGCAGAACTACGTCAGCAACGGGCTCAGTATCGTCGAGACGGCGAGGATGCCCTGGCATGATGTCCGTTTGTATACGCCCGGGCGATACTGTTGGCGACTGATAGGGCGCGGGATAGGTACATATGACACTGTGCGGCTCATCGGTGCTCGACCTTGTGCAGCACTTCGTGGAGCGCTGGAACGAAGTGAAGAGGCGCAAGGTATGTCTCAGTTCACGCATGTCTCGCCCAGAGTTCTCACCCGCCTCTTCACAACAGTACCGCAGCGAGGAGTACGTGTTCAACCCAGAGCCCCGCAGTGGAGTGACAGGACTGAGCTCTGGCATACAGACGCTACGACTGGCTCGCACTCCCGCACGATGTCGACGAGGCGCCTGAAGAAGCGGTCGCGCGTGCGTGTACCTCCATGCTCTTCGTGCCTCACTCCTGACGACTGGCTCTGCAGGCCACCCATACCGCCAGGTCTGGCACCGGATGGGCCGGCGGTTCCGCCAGCGCTTCCACGGGCTGCACTTCCGGCAGGAGCAGGACATCCTTGACGACCCGCTGCTCTACCCGCGCCCGCCGAACGGGTCATGCACGGTGCAGGCCATTCGCAGCGTGAGCGATTGGAGCCACGGCGTGCTGACTGAGCATAGCATCCAGAACGCTTGTGAGTTTCATTCTGGGCGCGAGGTTTTGCTGGGGCCTTGGCTGACGAAATACGCAGACCGCCAGTTGATTATGGAGGCTAGCCACCATATTTACATCGGTGCGTCGCCTGGTTGGGCCTGAAGTGAGCTGGACGGCTGATATGATGTGCCTGTAGAAAACCAGTTCTTGTGTGTATGATCCTTCTTCAACATGGTTTGTTTATGTTGAAAATGAGTAGTATCTCGAATACCCAAGAAGATGGGCCCGTGAAGAATCTGATTGCCAAGGCGTTAGTCGACCGCATCATCATGGCCGCTCGGGACGGCCAGAAATTCAAGGTCAGCTCGATTATTCGCGAGTATCCCGGTTCTCTGCTCACCTTTGTCGATGCCTATCAGGTTGTCATTGTTATCCCCGAGGTACCAGGTTTCGCAGGACAAGGCGAGCAGCTCTAGATTTGTGGATGCCATGAGTACTGACACCTATGGCACTTCTGTTCAGTAAAGGACGAGACGTCTGTTAGGACAATCATGGCGGCGCAATACCGTACTATGAACCGCGGTGGTCATAGTATCTACGAGGAGATCCGAAAGGCTGGCTACGAACCGTAAGACAGAGCTGAGTCAGTGCGTCTCAAGCTCATGATTAACCAGGTCGGACTATATTCGCTTCTACCATCTGCGTGCCTACGACCGTATCAACGCTCCCTATGGTTCGTACAATTGTGCGGCTGCTCAAGCGCTGTGCTGAGTGCAACACACTTGCAGAAACATTCATGAAGGCATTGGAGGAGCAGAGCGGCATCAAGTTCCACCAGGCTATGACGGCTCTCGCGCGTATGTGGGTAGGAAGGGGCGAAGAGCAGAAGGCTCCCAAAGAGACCAGTGTCGTCCTCCCCACTGGCAAGATGGCCGAAGAGGTCACTGCCTCCGGCGGAAAGCCCGAGCTCAAGACGGAGACGTACCAGCTGCCCCAATCGTACGAAGAGGCGAAGGACATCGTCGACCGCTGGCATGAGACTGCGATCCGTCTCCGAGTCAGCGGCGATATCTCGGACAACGTCGTACAGCACATGATGCACGACCGGACTGACTTGAAGGATGAGGGGTGGCTCGGTAGTCCCGACGAGGAGAAAGCCGCATACGTGTCTGAGCTGCTGTACATCCACTCAAAGTTGATGATCGTCGATGATCGTAGAGTGATCGTGCGTCTCCTGCGTACTCTTTTGCTTCTGTTATTGACACATGTCTGATAAGTTGGGCTCTGCTAACATCAACGACCGAAGTCAGAAGGTATGTCTTTGAGCGTTTGTCGTTCATGCGTGCTTAGATTCTCTGTAAAGGGTGACGGCGATTCCGAAATAGCCCTAGTGATCGAAGATGAGGACATGATCGAGACGACCATGGATGGGCGGCCGTACATGGCGACGCGCTTCGCCGCCACGCTGCGCAGAAAGCTATACAGAGGTAGTCCCGTGTGGCCTTGCTACTTAATCTTTCACTCACGTCTTGCACAGAGCATCTTGGACTCATGCCGCCTCAGCTCTGCACCGGACCGCGGGAGCATGTCACCTCCTTCATGCGCCCAGCTCCGAACCCTAATGACGATGAAACGGGCGATGACGAAGATCGGCTCGTAGCTGATCCTCTCGCCGATGGGACCGTTGATCTGTGGAACCGCACCGCGAAGAACAACCGTGACATCTTCACGGAGATATTCAGACCCGTACCAACGAACCTCGTCCGAGACTGGAATGCATACCAGGTAGTTGCGTTCAGTTTTTGAGTATGATGATGATCTCATACCCGTACTTGTAGCGCTACGTGCCGAAGAGCCTTCCTGGTCATGTCGTCCCGGAGATGTCGCTGGAGCGTGTCAAAGATCGCCTATCCAAAGTCAGGGGGGCTCTCACCGAGTGTCCCATGGTGAGTAACGGTCTTGATCGTACTGACTGTCTACATTCTCATTCCTCCCGTAGGACTTTTTGATTGATCAGAAGGATTTCGTCGAGGGTATCGACTGGATCGGTCTGAACCCGACGCTGCCAATCTACATCTAGAGTTCAAAATTCTTGCGGCGTCCGGCAATGTACGATTGTTGGCGTACTCAAAATGACTGTAGAAAATACTATTCTGTAACGCTGCACGGTACTTAAGACATACAATGTGACTGACTGGAGATACAATGAAATGATAGCTCTACGAAAGATCTTGCTTGTGATATGCTTGTGACTACTGTAAATGCACGATGATTGCTTCGACAGATGTGCTCCCATAGCTGATTCCTTCACTAATGTGTCAATCTTTCCAGTCCCCGGGGAATCTGTGTGCCAATCAGTGTACCTCCAAAGACGTGTCGGTGGACTACTACCTTCCAACCGTGAGTGTTTGCTGCTCTTTTGTATCCGTCCAATGCCTCCTGCATCCCGTACGACCTACGTCCGCGAATAACTGATGAGTAATCTATCGTAGGACAAGGTAGGGAGCACACACGTATCCCAGTTCTGCGCGAGTCTAGCTGGGCGGGGCTCCAGATCCGATATGGCGAGTTTGATCTGTAACAAGATAGCTGAAATACTAATTGCTGGCCGTTCAGCGCAACGTGCTTTCTCAAACAACAAGGGTCACGAACCTATAGCTCGGCAGCCAGCCTTGCGTGTAAGCATGTTAACGGGTATCAATAAGACAATCAACGATAGTAGCCTCACCGTCGGCTGTCAAGAGGTCCATGCACATAGAACCACCTGTAGACGCATCTGATAAATGTATCGTACGTGTTATGAACGTACTTACCACCGGTCACATGTCCACCTCCGCCCTGCAACTATGGTCAGAACAATTCAGGGTGCATCGATAACCTGGCTGACTTGGATGAAGGGCAAGAGCCGTGGCTTCAAAATACGAAAGAACGGCGGGGCATGGGGAAACATTCCTGGGAACCGGATTTCGAAGACGAGTGAGTTGACGCCGCTGGAAAAATTCAGTCGTACTTAGCTTCCAGTTGTTATGAACCGTACGTACCGGGCTTCCATATCCGTGGCTATTGGGATGCTTTTATCAAACGAGTGTACCTCTACGATCCACTGATAGAGATTATCTCCTACAAACTCTGGTGGCATGTACCACCCGAGTTCTCTCAGTGCTGATGCCCTCTCTTGTTCCTTCAGCATTGCTTTCAGCTCTCTCTGAAGTGCCATAGTGGCCTGTGGACTCGACTCCGAAGGAGGAGGCAGCAAATGTTCTATGCTAGCATGGACCCATGCCGGGTCATGGACCCAATCATCGGAATCCAATGTACCTTGTGTTGGAGCCCTCGACAGCCGCGAGATCGTCTCTCCGTTCTTGAAAACGGTCATATCGTCGGCGTCGTAGTCAACCTCGAGATACTCCTCACGTCTCGCAGACAACAGTTTCTCGAGCTTGTATGATGGCTCTGGGACCTGGACCTGTTTACCGCCGACTGTCAGACTGTTCTGTGGGTCTAGTTGAACATATGGGATGTTCAATTCCGGGGCCTCTTCTTCTTTTCCCGAGGCATCCGCATCCCCGTTCGGATTGTCGGCGCGAACGAGAAGGTACCGGCTACAATAGTGTTACGTGCCAATAAGCGGTATTACAGTCTCCGGACTCACCAGATGATCCATTGTGTGTTCGCAACCACAAGGTAGGGGGTCGTGCTCACGAATTGTGACGGCGTATTGACAATCTGAGCGAGGGCGACACATGACTGTATGTAAAGTGAGCTGCTCTTCCATGGAATTCCAATGGAGGTTGAGTATCCCTGGGAAATCGTGCCATCTTTCGCGAAATAGACCCCTATAATTCTCCAAGTCAGTGTTAGCGTTGATGCCTAACTCGAAATGCCTGACCATTGCCAAAAGCCCTTCCATTTGCAACCTTCTTGTACCACAGACCATGCCGGATGATCTGGAGCAGTTCCAACACTTGTAGAAGATGGAGAACATGGCAACATACCGAGTGCCAATTCTTCAGAGGGGATCCATGGAAAGCCTAGAGCAAACCGTCTATCAGTGTCAGAAGTATACGGACACGTCACACACATACGTAGAGCGAGGGGTATATCCTGGAGTTATGGTCCTCTTTCTGCACTTCTGCCAGAGCAGTTCGGAACTTCGCTTCGGCATCGGGAGCGCCGACACTGAACCGGAATTGCCTCCAGCTCGGATCTGCTCGGTCATGAGATTCGGACAATGAGGACCCCGCTGAGGCATATACCTATGTTGGCAACACAATCCTCCGGTGCACTAAGCTCTTCCAAGTGCGCCATGCACGATCCAACACACCTGCATCCTATATCAGCTCAGTTGACATACTCGAGAAAGCGGCGAGTTACCAGCGCAAAACCTGCCATGCAGCGATAGGGGCGCTGGGTACCAAATCTCTCAGCTTAGGCTTAGCTCTTCCAGCGGCGACGGGCTTTTCGAGATGCCGCTTCATGATTGCAATCTAATCACAGCATTAACGACGGTTGTTAGAAGGAAATATGTGCAAGACGCGCCGGTGGCAGCATGTCAAGTAGCTCGACAATCGCTTTGCACATCTAACCACAATCAGCAGGTCATCAAACGACGCTCATTGAGCTTACAGTATATTTACCTGAGCCCCATCCAACTGGTCGAAGTCACAGAACCCATCTTCGTCTGCAGTCAGAATCGCTCCCGGCACAGGAAACACGCGAAGCCCCATGCCGATGGGGAAAGGGCCCTCCATGGTTCCATCGCGAGCTGCAACATATGTGATGGATACAAGCAAGTCTACGACGTTTGTGTTCTCGCAGATTTCATACTGCAACGAAATGTTAAACGATGATCGTGCCGCGCGAGTGCGCAATTTACCTCCAAGGATGGTCCGAGGTTGAGATTGTAGTATTGGTAGGTGCACAGCCCCGTGTCGCATACGTACGGCTTCAGCGACTCATAGTCGGTCTTGAGCTCCTCGTGGCACACCGAGCAGTAGCGAGGACACAGCTGTGGATAGAGCTCAGCTACCAATCTTTCCTACGGAGGCGCGTCGTCATACCGTAAGGCGCCGCAGCAAGTAGCAGAAAGCCAGCAAGGGCAGGTTGAGCGGGGCATTGCGCTCTTGGCCGAGAAGGGGATCGGGAGGTAGCCTGTAGCTGCTCGAGAGCTCCGCCTCCTTCTCATCAGCGAGGCGGACGTGCTGCGTCGACCGAACCCAAAGAGCAAGCCTCAGCAGAGGCGCACGCCGAGACTCGGAGCCTTACCTTCCTCATATCCTTCAGGACGTCGGCGGGCTTCATTTGCAGCTTCTCCGCCTCCCACGCGAGCACCTCCGCCCCGGCCCAGCCGAGCTCGTGCTCCAGCCTGAGCTGGACGACGCGCAGGAAACGCTGGTTCAGCAGGGTTTCCAGCGAGGCGCTCAGGCTGAACGGCTGGAAGCTCGACTCCTCGACCTGGGGCTCGTCCGCGTCGTCCGCCTCCAGGACGACGTCCTCATCCTCGTCCTCGTCCTCGTCCGACGGAGCAAGGTCGACGGGCGCCTTGGCGGGCGACGCGTCCGCTTCCGCGTCTGCCGGCGCCTTCAGCCCGAACACGCGCACGACCGCGGCGACGTGCTCCTTCTGCGGCTTGTAGATCGGCGTGAGGCCGATCCGGAACTGCGGCGAGATCCCGCGCACGGCCGCGTCTGCGCGCACGCTGCCGTCGGCCTGCAGCACGGGGTACGTGCCCCGCAGGCCTGTCAGGAGCAGCGTCAGATGCTGGGTCCGTGAGAGGAGCCGCCGGTCCCAGGCCATTAGCGCACGCGCGGGGATGTCGCCCGCGAGCTTGATAATCGGGATGGAGACGGAGAGCACGAAGTCGTCCACCCCAAAGGGGATAAAGCCCGGGCGGTATCCGTAGGCGACCACCTCGTTGAAATGGCTGGGGTGCTTTGTCAGTACGTGGGTTGGAAGCGAGATGGACGGAGACAGACATCTGCAGCAAGCGGTAGTCGATCTTCTCCTTGCCAATTGCATCGATGCCTAACCCGTCGTCTGAATCGTCGTCGTAGTCGACCTCGTCGTCGTCCATCTCCTCATCCGTCTCGTCTCCATCTCGGTTGGAGGCGAGCCTCTTGGCGAGCACGGTCAGTAGCTTTCTAAGCATGTCGACGATGGTACGCGAAGGTTCTTCGGAGAGCGCCTCTATCACCGGTGCAATCGCAGGCGAGACATGCTCATCCGAGGAATGACAGAAATATGTGTGGTTCTCCGGATAGTCAGACGTATCTGAGTGACGGACGCGTGAATTGGCGCGGGTGGCACCACTGAGAGGCACCTATCCGGCTCACCAGATATGAAGAAGTTCAAAGACACTAACGGTCGCTGGGTGGAGTCCACGACACGACACTCGAAAGTATCGTCTTCGCCCCCACGTCGGAAGTCTGTGGTGCGACGTTTCATGACACTGAAGCCTTGATCGCGGCCATCTTAGACTAGTCTTGCAACGTACCTGCGATCCTCAACGCGCCGCACTCAAACCCCTGCTCAGAGGCCTGCACCATGGTCGCTATGTCTGCATTGTATCTTCTTCGGCCCTTGAGGGTCGTCTTGCTCGGTGCATCCATGGTACTGGACGCTGACGTTCCGGTAGCACTGCTACCAGTGTGCAAAGTTGCCGAAGATGACGGGGTTGTGGACGAGCCGCAGGCCACGCTGCGATCGCTGGAGCACTTCTGCCGCCTGCGCGCACGTTCCCCATCCGAATCGGGGAACGACATCTGTCAAATCCGTACACGATGCACGTCGTATCCTCAGTCTCTGGGTCACAACTCGAGCGAGCTCGCTGCCTGCTGAGAACAAACGAAGAGGGGTCACAAAGAATCTGGAGCCGCGCAACGGATACTAGATTGGGTGTAAAGAGAGTTCCTCGTGGTTGTCGGTCAAGAGCTAGGATCTGGGAGGTTGCGAGTGGGCTGCTGGGATCGTTGGATGTGGCTCTGGTCTGCTTAGTCAGCGAAGCAGTGGACTACTCAGAACTTAAAAGGAAGCGCTCACCGGTATACAGCTCGCGTGTCGTAGACTGTCGTAGAGTCCGACAACTTGTCATGTATCAATTCTGTCCTAGAATAGACTGATAATATGCGATTTCTTGTGTGGCATTACATCTTCTTGCTCAATATCAAGAGTCCATATCTTCCTGTTATATGCCTGAGTTCGCTGAACTGCGGCAGCTCAGCGAGCAATGCTTGACTTGCTGACCTGCATATTTCAGTGATCAGTCTGCAGTCGGCTCATCAGGTCTTTTGTTAAAGTGCATACATACATAATCTGGTGATTCTCTGTATCAGAGTGGCATGTTAATTTCGACTGCATAACTCGCGCCCCTTACAAGACTCGGAGACCAAGAAAGGGGGACGACGGTGGTAAGGAGGCAAGCTATACATTGATCCTCCAGATAAACAGATCTGAATTTTGATGTGAAACATTATGGCGGGGTAGTCGTTGCCCAGTCAAGGAAATAGTACGGTCAGAGCCTTCAATCTGAGCCCAACACCGCGCCTTGAACGCGTCTTCGTCCATCCACGTGGTCGCGTTGGATCAGTTAAGACTCTTATCAAGACGCACGCTACATACCCGCCGACGAAGAAATTCGGAAGAACCAGGCGAAGGGAGCGACGACGTCGAACACAGCGACGAAGCCAAAGACGAAGAGTGAGTGCCGCTAGCTGCACGGCGACATGCCACCCCAAACTTCCCCCCGAAAAAAACCCCGATGCACCGAGTATGACTTTTTTCACCATTCTCTTTTCTTCTCAGGCTATTGTACATGGTCACGATTTTCTCACCATATATGGGTAAGAAGTACACCACCCTTGATATCAACCGCGATAGCTCGGGGTTTGCGTGATCACATTCTACTGGTCACCCCCTGTATCCCGGGTACCGGTGCTGATTCATGCTCCAGGATCTTCCCCCAGCTTCATCAGCGTTATGCCCAGACTACAGACGCTGCTGCCTGGTAGCTGCTCATCGCCGCCCTAGGGCCAGCGACTCGCAATCGGACTGGATTGCTGACGATGCATGACATTGGAGTTCGGAGCGTGATGTGGGTTACTAACACCATAAGACGAGACGAACTTATATGGACGGTCTCAACCTGGTAGGACTGCTCATTACCTCCCATCGTTAGCACTGCAATGGCGCCATCTTCCTACACCCGCGTCGTCCTCGCTGAGCGGCCGCAAGGCGCAGTCGACTCGAAAACCTTCCGCGTCGAGGAGGTCCCGTTCGCTCTGAAGCCGGCCAGCGACGAAGTCCTCGTCAAGGCGGACTACCTATCGCTCGACCCTGCCATGCGCATTTGGCTCAACGCAGCGGAAGCGAACTACACGACCCCAGTCGAAATTGGCGAGACGATGAGGGCCATCGGCCTCGGTACCGTGATCGAGGCCGGCCAGAACAGCGGCTTCTCAGTCGGGGACCATGTCAGCGGGATGGTTGGTAAGCACTATACGTTCCGTCTCTTGCCAGCGAAGGATCAAGATGAACGTGTTGTCGTTAGGGCTCAGCGAGTACAACGTTCTGAAAGCCGCCAAGCTTACCAAGGTCGAGTAAGTGCCGCTCGGCCACGCAAACGGCGCCAGTCCGACGACACGCTGACCCGGATATCGCATGCACAGCCTTCCTGCGGGCGCGCAGCTCCTCGATGCTCTCGGTCCTCTGGGGCATCCAGGTACGCAGCGTCTCCGTGCGTAAGGGTCACATCCACTCACGCCCGTCTCACGCAGGTCTCACCGCCTACATAGTGAGTATACCCCATCTTAGACATGGTGCATGCACCTCAACGAAATGACCCCAGGGTATCATTTACGTTGGGCAGATCAAGGCCGGCGAGACCCTCGTCGTGTCCGGCGCCGCAGGCGCCACGGGCTCGCTCGTCTGCCAGCTCGCGAAGGACAGGGGCGCGAAGGTGTACGGCACCGCGGGCTCGGCGGAGAAGTGCCGGTACCTCGAGGAGGAGCTCGGCGTTACGAAGGCACTCAACTACAAGAGCCCGACATTCCACGAGGACTTTGCGCGAGAGATCGGGACGTTTGACGTGCTCTTCGACAACGTCGGCGGCGATTTCCTCGACTTCGCGCTCACGCGGATGAACCGGCACGCCAGGGTGATCTTGTGCGGTGAGCATCGGCGCCGCACTCCCGTTTCGTTCCAAAATGATGCTGACGTCTGACGTCCGTCGTGGCAGGTGCGATATCCGGGTACAGTGAGTTGATGGACTTGCGCCGCTCGGAGACTCGCCTTCTCTGACACCCCCGCAGACAGCAAGCCCGCACCTGTTCAGAACTTCTCGTACATCTTCCTGAAGGCCGCGACGGTGCAGGCATTCTCCCTGAACGACCACGGGGACCGCTTACCGGAGGGCTTGAAATACCTCACGGAGAGGATCGCCCGGGGCGCCATAAAGTACAGATATCACGTCGTCGAAGGGATCAAGGAGGCTCCGCGCGCAATCAACATGCTCTTCACGGGAGAGAACAACGGCAAGCTGTGCGTGTCGGCGTGACTTTGTTTGGCTGCTTGTGGCACTCACTATCGAGTCAACAGGGTGATCAAGGCGTAACGCGCCACTCGCTCACGAAAATAACCATAACCTAGCCATTGCTCGGAATAGTGTAGCAACAGCCTGTGTATATGAGTAGCCAATCCTCATGCGTCCATCAGCAGACCGACCGACGCATGCCGAGACAACAAGCCAGCCTTCAACGCAGGCTCAAGTCAGGTAAGACGCTCTGCAACACCATGTTCAATCCACTGCACCATTCAATGCTTGTGAATCGGGGTCTTCTCGGATGGCTTCGACGCAGGTGAATGGTGGTGGTAACGGCCGTCGTGCGATTCGGAGTGGCTACTCGACTTCTTCGCCTTGGCCTGTCAAGATCGATGACCCCCCGCTCAACTCGTCCAACGTACAGACCTCTAGTAACGCACCTTGGAGTCGGATTTCTTCTCCGGTGCGGCCTTAATCGCCTTCTTCTCAGGTACTCCTTTGATCGCCTAAGGTAGGGCGGATGGATCAATGACGTCCATCAGGCTGAACGCAAACACGACGCGTACCGAATGCGAAGTCGACTTCTTCGTCGAGTGAGACGAATGACGCGCGGCGGGGGCGGCGGTACGGCGCGTCACCGTCGTGTTGTGGATATGGTTTACTTTGATGTTCAGGCTCAACTTGACCGGCAACATTGGGAGGACCATGGTGTGGATCAACTGGGTGGTGCTCCGAGGTTATTCTGAAGACGGGCGAGGGTATGCGTCGGTAGCACTGAGTACCTGTCTCTCAGGAAAACATGGTTCTTTATCTAACATATCAAAAAGATGGCTGCACGGCATGCTCGAGTAGCTATTCCAAAGTGTGTCGCGGCATCCCTATGCCATCGAAAGCTACCAGTGGCGCATCAGCATGGGTCTCAGGCGGCGCGTGGGCAGGCTGGAGCCTGAGTCAGCCACCCATCGAAACCAAGCCACACTTACATACATAGTAAAGAACCGCGCAACTTTCACGACGCTGGCCTGCGATGGCACACGACACTGCCTGGGCCTCTGTATGGCCTCAACTGCGAAACGAGTGTGGTTGGTGTCGGCAGTGTATTTACTGAGGATCATACGGAGATGGTGTGTAAGAGGCCCAAGGTACGTTAGTCTACGTACTCGGCCCCAAAGAAACGATAGTTTTCGCACTGTCACCTACCACTAGGGGGCTACATCATGAGATCTTTCTATGCTCTGCGCCGGGGAATTGAGCATATCATATCCTGCTGGCAGACTTAAACGAGGAAACAGCATTCATTGATAGCAGTTTACGTAATACAGTGGTACAAACAAGGAGTAAATGACGACGTCTGGATCAGTAGCAGTAGTAGCAGTACACAACTAGGAAGTAATGCTGTACAGTCTAAAGTCACAACACAGTCGGTGAATAACGATAGGCATACGTATGAGATTACTCGTTGCAGTTCAGTTGCCCGGAAGATAGCCGATGCTCCGCCAGTACCCGATCCAGCGATCCACGTCCTCACGCACGATACCGGGTAGTGCCGGATCTTGCAGAGTGGCGGAGGCGTCGAGTGCGTTCGTGAGATTCATGCCGTGGACGAGCGTGTTCATGACGTCGGGGCGTGGGTTGCCGGGCTCAGCAAGGAGCGGCAGACGGAAGAACTCGAGCAGCCGCAGGCCGCGCTCGAGGTATTGGGTAGATGACGGATCAGATGTGAACGTGAGGCCGGATTCCAAACGCGAGTACCATTCGGTGTACGGCGCGACGGGGAGGTTGAGCGCGGCGGAGAAGTGCTGCATAGCGGCGGACCAAGAGACGGGACGAGGGTGCTGGACGTGAAGGACACGAGCAGGGGCATCGAGGAAGTCAAGCATCGCAGCCGCAGATGTATCAACAGGTATCCAGGTTGCGTCGCCGGACCCGTCAGGGAGACAGCCAAGCGCGAGACTTGCAGAGATCATGGAAGGTATCCACTCAGTGGTGCGCCATGCGCCATTCGCGCCCCCACTGAGCTGTCCGAGACGCACGATGGACGGGTTGCAGACGTTCCGCTCCGCCGCCCTCTTCAGTAGCTGCTCAGCCACCCACTTCGACTCACTGTAGCCGGAGCCAATGGCGACGGACGGGTTGTCGATCAGCTCCTCGGCGATGGGGTCCTTCGACATGTGCCCTACACGCCGGTACATGTTAAGGAAATGTCACAATAAGGCAGCCTTAAGGGATACGCACTTCGGAAGATACCCGCTGTGCTAGCGAAGAGGAACCGCATGTGAGACTGGGCGCGCGAGGCAGTCGAGAAGTCGAGAAGCTTCCGCAGCCCGGCGATTGCGGACTCGAAGTTGGCGAGAGGGGTGCCGAAGTCGATCGGCCAGGCTATACAGTGCGCATGTCAGCCACCTACTTCTCTGAGCAGCGTAAGATAGCTCACCCAGATGAATAACATGAGTGACGGTCTGCGCGAGCTCTGAGTACACCTCAGAACCTAGCCCAAGTTGATAAGCGAGGAGATCGCCTTCCAGTACAGTCAACGCATCCATCTCGACGACTTCAACATCCAGTCCTCTCGACTCGAGAGCAGTCTTCTGCCTAGCTTTCGCGGTCTGGCCATATGCCCCCTTCCGTACGAGGGTGTAGACCTTCTCACACCGGGAACTACGCAGTAACCGCACGAGTATATGCGCTCCGACACTGCCAGTTGATCCAGTGACGAGGACGACCTTCTTCCCGTCCAGTTCCTCCTTGGTGGTTTCTCGCGCGGGCAAGTCCTTACCGTAACGCTCCAACATCGCTACCATCTCCTTCTCCTTAGGTCCCATCTGGTCCTGCCCGCTGGTCACATCCTCGCCAGGGCCGTTGGCCAGAGCCTCTGCGCGCCGTTTCTCCAGATCCGCGACAGTCAGATCGGCGAGCAGTTGAATTTGAGATACCGCGACAACTTCCCGGAGAGCATGCGACAATGCCGCAGCGCTCAGAGAATCAAGGCCATACGACGTGAGGGGCACCTCCGCGTTCAAGTCACCCTGTGCAATGTCGAGGACACGACAGACGATCGAGGCAACCGAAGCGTCCGCACCGCTTTCCTGGGGACCTTCATCTTCAGAAGTAGGGACGAGATGATCGTAGAGGGGCGAACGGCCAAGATTCTTCTGCACTGCCGACCAGTCGAATGCAGGAATGTATTGCCAGGCACGAGTGGCAGAGCCGGAACGTACTTTCTGGATGGCGTCGCCGATGTATTCACAGAGCTCTGAGTGTAGAGCGTATGAGTATCAGAAGGATCATGCGTTGTATTTGATGGTGCGTACCCCAGCCTGTCATACCCCAGCTGTGGAGATGCTTGAAACGCGTCCAGTATACAATGTCAGTGGTCGAGATGGAGACATGCAGCCCAGTGTCGACGATGAACGGTGCAACGACTGTGCAAGCGGTCGAGTACTTGCTCGTTAGGCCAGTCAATCCTGTGTTTGCACTTCGAAATACGGTTAGCGACTGATATGACAGACGCACATTTGGAATATGCTCACCATGCGTAGTTCGTCTGACCTGCGTTGCCGAACAAGCCACATACACTGGAGGTCGCGACCACAAACTCGAGCTTCTCCATACCTTCCTTGCCGCCGAGGACGTCTTCGAGTACGTGGAAAACTCCGATCTTTGCCTCTACGGATGCCTCGAACGACTCGTGCGTTTGCATGGCGAATGTCCTGTCGACCATGGCAGCACTCAAGATCATGCATCCACCTAGAGGTAGATCAAGGCTCGACAGCAGGGCGCGCATAGCGATTGGCGACGTAGCGTCGACTGCTTCCACGAGCAATGTGAGATCCGGGAGCGATTCGAGGTAAGAGAGGAGTCGCAAGGATATGAACTCGGCTTTCCGAGTAAGAGATTCACGTCCCGAACGCGACGTGAGGACGATGCAACGTGCACCTTGCTTTAGACAGAGTTAACACACGGCTCTAACATAAGCCATATTGCACTTTACCTCGTACATCCAGAGAGCGATCTGCAGCCCAAGGCTACCAATGCCACCGATGAGAAGGTACACCTTCTTCTCGTTGAAAAGGTCCGTAGCGATCGGAACCTCCTCCGGCAGGGGCGCCTCGACCAGTTCTAGTGGTTGACGGACGAGTTCAGAGAAGTCGGGCTCGTTACCCAACGCTGAACGCAATATGTCGCCCAGCGACCAAGGGTCATCAGCGAGAACTGTCTTCAGACCGTGACGTGAGGCATTCCAATCAAATGTCTTGAATGCGGGATCGTGCAGGAGGTCGTCGAGGAGGAAGTTATCGTAGGAGCCGTCCGACCCAGAAACAATGTATCTCGGTTTCTGACCCATGACATCGCGTATATCGGAGAGACTGGCTTTCGCTGGCAGCGCTAGCACGTGCAAGCCGAGGCGGCTATAGACAGCCACAATGTCGCTACCAAGCGCTGTGTCGGCATGCGTAACTGCGATCTTTGACCTTTCGAGACGAGTGGGTTTGGCGAAAGCTGCGGAGCCGATAGCGGAACCGGCCACGGCGTTAGCGAAGATCTCGGGGACGAGACCGTCTAAGGGAGTGAAGTCCACCAGGCTGCCGACGTGGGCGACAGCGACGTTCGAAAGCTCGCCAAATGTCAATCCGACTACGGGAGAGTCTTTGCCCTCCACATTTCCGACGAAGGTCCACGCATCACCGTACTTCTGTGCGACGCCGATGACATTCACGAGAACGTAATCCTCAGCCACGTGGGGAGGAGAGATCTGTTTGAGGCCACCTTTCTCATATACCCAGGGCATATCAGCTCGGAACGGTATCTTCTCTGCTGGCGGAGCAGACTCCACGATCCGCGGTGCAGAAACGATGCCGTTTGCATCCACTGACAGTTCGTCTTCGCATGTACGGTCAGCGGCAAGTTGGTGGATGGCCGCCTTCCTCTCCTCTGAAGACCACGAGGCATCGAAGACGACGTCGTGGACATTCCAAGAGCGGTATTCTCTTCGTATTGAACGGCTGAACCCAAGCGAGGCGTCACCGTCCAAGCCATCGGTAGCAACGAACCAAAGGGACAGAGGCGCAAGGGGGTCAACCTCGGCGAAGAAGCGCTGCAACTCGAGCTCGCGACCTCTGACGTAGTCGACGATGCGTACGTTGAGATCAGGTGAACCCTTCTCTCCCTCGGTGGTTGCATAGCCTGAATCCGACGATGCATCGCTAATGGGACTTGTCCGGCCTCGCGAGGGACCAGTGTCGACACGCTTGACCTGGCGGTCCGTCGGCTGGAGAACGAGCTCGTAGCGAGCGTCAATGACCTTGGTCGTCTTGCCGTGCAACGCAACCTCGAGGTCAGTTATAGTACAGAGTCGCTCACCGGCCTCCGTGACAACCGCGAAATTGTACACCAAGGACTCTGAAGACAGGGATCAGGTTACACCTGGGCGTGAATAACACATGTACTCACCAGGTGTCCACTTCACGAACGTAGCATGTGTGAAGACCTTCGCAGGGAACGAATTCTGCAGCAGCAGATCATGGATGGCGAGCGTGCCGATCTTCGCGGGCAGGTAGTATCGACCTTTGTCCCGATTACCAGTGATCGCAGGGTGAACCAGGATATGTAGCGCGGAGTCCAGGATAGCAGGGTGCAGGATATAGTTGGAGATGCTGATAAGGGGCAAACTGAGCAGATGGTTCAATCTCAATACCACCGACATTACTCACTCGCCCAGATCGCTCTCGGCGCCGCGAACTTCGACGAGGATTTCTTCACGTCCTTGCTCGTCGTAGCCTCGCCCACTGGAAATGATTCGTTGATAGGTCGGGCCATACTGAGCGAATGAGAAGCCATCGTAGAAGGCTAAGAGGATGTGTGAGTTTCGTTGTCTCCGCAGTAGTTACGGAAGCGGCGCACCTTTCATCTCAATTGGTTTCATGCGCTCACGGATCTGTGCGAGATTGACAGGCGGCAAGGACTCATTGTCGTCGCCCTTCGATAGATGTCCCTTCGCGTGGATACGATTGTACTAGGTCGAAGGTGAGCCGGTCAAAGCAGACAAGAGGCGCAGTACGTACAGTTGGCGGCCACGTCTTCGTGAACTCCGTAGCCGTCGCGCTGTGTACACTCCATCGGGTGCCATCGAGTCGGATGTCGACCGGGGTTGGCCTCTCTGACGACAGCGACAAGATCGACATGAATTCAACGTCCCAGAGTTTCTTCGCTCCGAACTCCAACGCCTGGGTGTGTGTCAGTCACCACCGATACTAAAACTGTAGGCGAACTTGCCATTTCGAGATAGCCAGCGGCGGGCATGATAGGCTCGTCCTTGATCACATGTTCTGCAAGTTCAGGGTGAGTCTTCGTGTTGATGCGGATTTGAGGATAGTTCAAGGGGCCGTTCCTCGGCTGGTGCTGGCGCGCTACCTCGAATGTCGGTGCGTAGTACGGCACCTCCTTCCGAGCGAACGGGAATGATGAGATGACCCTATCGGGAAGGTCGACGATACCACACAAGGCATCGAAGTCAATGCCGTATCCCGCTGCCACCAGCTTTCCCAAGGAGTCCATGAAGGTCTGAACTTCGACACCCGCCGGTGTCTCCGACGACTTGGGGCGACGTACGGGGCAGGTCACGAGCGAGTTCGCGCCAGCCATCGCAGAAATATAGCTGGCAAGCACTGGGTGCGGGCCCAACTCAACGAACGTCGCGTTCGCATGCTTCTTGAGGAGAGACTGCATCGCGTTGGTGAACTGGACTGGTCCACGCGTGTTGTCCCAGAAGTACTCAGCGCTGAACGCGTCCGTCCAAAGCTCGCCCGTCAGCGTGGAGTAAGTCTCTACGGTGGGCTCCGTTACTTGATACTTGGGGAAGATCTCCCCGACCCGGCGCTTATAATCTTCTGCGCACAGGTCCATCATGCCCGAGTGCACCGGGATGCGCGTCCGAAGTCTCGTGGCGAAGATACCGGCCTTCTTGGCTTTCTCGACCGCCTTGTCGATGTGGCCGGCGGCTCCCGAGAGCGTGACCGCATCGGGCGAGTTGAAGCACCCAATCTCGAGCACGCCAGGACCAAGCTCCGCAAGAACTTCGGCGATGATGGGCTCCGCATGCTCTGGCGAGCACGCAAGGGCGGCCATCGTGCCGTCCTCTTTCTCGAGGAGAGACATAGACTTGCCACGCGCGATGGCAAGCTCGAGAGCAAGGGCCTTGGGGCCGGCACCACTGGCGTATATGAGAGCGACCTCGCCAGCGGAGTGACCGAGGGCAGCATTGGGTTTGATACCGAGAGCCGCAAGCGTGTCGACCAACGCTAGCTGAAGAAGTGTGAGCGACGGGAGCGTTATAGCAATAGGCCAGATGGCGCCGAGCGTCTCGCTGCTAATGGACGTCTCTGCGAAGAGGCCAACGTCATTGATAAGGCTTTGTCCGGTCGCGGCGAGGTAGACCTGATCGAGCTCGTTCACGCTGTCCCGGAAGACCGCAGAAGTCTTGTACAAGTCGCGCCCCACTAAACGGAACGTCAGACTCGAGGACCATAAATGCCGGAGACGAACTCACTGTTCCAGTGCTGGGGGCCCTGTCCAGAGAAGACGTAGACGATTGGCCCAATGGCCTTCGGTGCGAGCAGCGGCTCGCTGAACCGCGACACCTTCCCGTTCGCGACAACCCCGTACGAGCGCCAAGTCATGGAACGAGCACGGCGCCCCAATGCGCGTGATATGGCCTGGTAGCTCGCATCGCTCCCGAGCTCCTTCAACGACTCTCCCAACGCAGCAGCGGAGCGAGGGGAGAGACCCGCAGCAACAAGCAGCGCGGGTGCCTCGCCACACCAGAATGACGAGGGGGCCTCCTCACGTGCCGGGGCGCCTTCCACGACAACGTGTCCGTTCGCACCGCCGATGCCCGAGCTCGTCATGGCGATGAGCGGTCGCCCCGACGGGGCTCGGCACTTGAGAGGCTCAGCCTCGATGGGGACCCGGAACCCATACTCCTGCCAACGGATCTTCTGGTTCGGAGTCTTGAAGTTGACGGTCGGCGGAACTCGACGCGTCTCGAGCACGGAACAAACTTTGCTTAGCGAAGCAAGGAACGCCGTGATCTCGAGATGCCTGTCGTTCGTCATCAATGATAAGTCATGGACGGACGCCACGACCGTACGTACCCAACGTTACCCTTGACGGACCCTATCACAAGTTCGTCGTCACGCTTGAACTGGGCGCCTACCCAGTTGGCCTCGGTCGGGTCCCCCATCGCGGTGCCCGTCGCATGCAGTTCAATGAAGTCTACTTCTGTAGGCGAGCGCCCCGCCATACGAAATGCACGAACCATCGCATCTTGTTGAGCAGCTGCCACGGGGGCATTCACAGGGGCGAGGGAACCCGAGGAATTGACACCCGTGCCAAGGATCTAGGAAGTGCGGTCAGCGATACGCACACGTCGGAGGACCACATGCGCGTACGGTTGCATAAACCTTGTCGTTGTCGCGCAGCGCAGCGTCTAGGGGCTTCAACACAATCGAGACCACACCTTCGCCGCGACCGAAGCTGTGTATCGATGAGATGATCAATGTTTGCCATAAGCTTTCTCAGATCGCGCCTGATAACCTACCCGTTCGCTGATGCATCGAAGGGCTTGCACTTGCCGTCGGGCGAGAGCACGCCGCCTTGAGAGTAGAGGACCCACTCCGAGAACCTGTGGTTAATCTGGGCACCGCCGACCACGGCGGCCTCGCACTCGCCGTTGCGCAGGGCCTGCACGGCGAGGTGCGTCGTGTACAGTGTCGAGCTGCATGCGGTGTCGAGCGCGAGAGACGGCCCACGGAGATCGAGGTGGTATGACACGCGGTTCGCCACCATCGCGGGACCCCAAGCGAAGGATCCCCGGACCTCAGCGTCATCCTAAGCGAAACACCGGCGTCTCAGTCGCAATCAGAGCCCCGAGGTAGACGGAACGTACGTGGCCTGACACGGAGAACATGTCTTGGTCGACACCCGACATGTAGCATCCGACGTTCTGGCCCCTGTAGTCGACGCCGGAGTCGAGGAGGGCGAGGAACGTCGTCTCAATCAGCTTGCGCGTTCCCAAGGGCATCAGTCTGGCATCCTTGCTGGTGATCCCGAACTCGACGTGGTCGAAGAGGCCGATGTCCTTCAGGAAGGCTCCTGTGTCTGTGACGACCTGGCCGGTCCCCGACCCTTTGATCCTGCAAATGCAATGAGAATCCGAGCAGAAGACGTCAGCGTCGTCCAGCTCACGTGTGGATGTTGAAACGTTCGACGGGGACCTTCTCGTAGGCTTCCCCGCCCGAAAGGAGGAACTCGAAGAACGCCTTGTGATCTAGATTGGTCGCGCTCCAGCTACCGCTGGGCAGTTCTGCGGCGATGCCACACTGGAGGCAGTGTCAGTATCATGTATGAGGAAGCACACAGTGCTGCACACGTACGAGGGCAATAGGGAATGGTGCGTCCGGAGACATGGCGAATCTCTGGTTCCGACCTGCGGTGCGAATCGAACCTGGAGGTGTCTTATATCGTGGAACCTGCACGTTTTGCACTGATTCCCTTCGCACGATGGAATTCGAGCCGTATCATGATCCCGATATTGCCGTCATGTCCTTCTAACACGACTGGCGGGAGTTCATTCGAATGCAATCGATTTAGGAATTCCTGGGCGCTATGTCAGTCTGCATTAGTCGATTAACCCGCGACGGCAGGCGCGCTGTTGCAGCGAGGCAGAGGAATAGGTACACACAGTCCTGAGAACCTGCTAGCCATGTCACGGATCGGCCTGTAGTGCGGCACAGCCTCGCCCATCAAACGCTGCAAGCCGTCCTAGATTCTCTCGGAGAGAAGCAAGCCGGAAATATGGTGATATTGTCACTGAGCCGGGGTATACCAACGGCATGTGACCTCGATGAACACTGGAACGAGCCCGGATCCCGCGAAGGCGCACGCTGAGACAGGACGGCTGACGGGGACGTTACTAGACGTTACTCCAGCGATGTAGCCGAGTTGGCACGTTATCTAATCGTTGTCCAACTCCAGGACCTGGCCCTGAGGGCAGATCCAGCGACACGAGGTAATTGGAATGGGCTTGAGAGGCCTCTACAGTTGTAGCGGCCGGGTTTCCCGTTGGGCCTGAGGCTCATGCGGTATACCCTACAGGTGCAAAGTTATCAGCCTCGTGTTGTCCCGCCGAAACTTCTCTGCTTCTGGTATCTTGAATTTCTGGGGAACTGTACTCGCACTTGCGCCAAGCCTCATATGGCGCAGCCAATGCAAGACTCACCCGGGCATGTTTGATGCTCACACTCGAGCCTCTCGCGGTAGGTCCGCTCGGAGTTAGGACCGGACCATCACCGGAGGTCCTCAGAGGCCGTCATTATGTCTGAGACACGTAGACAGCTGCACCCCGGTTTTCCAATCCAAAAACATCGGAAGAGTCTGTGGTAAAGAGAATGCGATGAGCCGCACCACGCGCTGAAAACGTGGCGGACTAAGTGTAATAGTTGGACAACATTCCAAGGGATCGACGGCCAAATATGGTGCCGTATGTATTATCGATCGCAACAGTCTAACGGCTTGTCATGTGGCGTATCTTTTGATAGTAGTTATGCTATCCCACAATGCTTGTTCGGCCATTGAAATGCCTCTTGTAATGACAAAGTAATCTCACAAACCCGTTTATTTAGCATCATAGTCAATGGGCGCTTACTATGCTCTACAATCGAATTATCGAAATAGCGTCACTATATTGGGAAAGATAGTTAGGCACATCGCAACACAGTCTAATCTCCACCGCCGGCAAGTAGTCCAGTCTTGTCGCCCGCTGTCATACTTAGTGCTTATGTTCATCACTGCTATGTTGTGCAAGACATGCTAATACGTGCCGAAAGCTCAGTCGGGCGGTATCGATCCATCGCTCCCGACTGCCCACTTTGGTTTTGCACCCGACGGGCACGGGGTCTGGATCCGAGGCCTGAGGCCAGAGGGCCTGCTCCATTGAAGATTTACGGCGCTGCCACTGAACACATCTTCCGCTGCGCCTTTCTCCCTTAAAACTGCTGCAAATAGCCACAAGCATCTTCCCCAGAGCGGTATAAACGACCCCAGGCGTGCCATATGATCACAGCGCTTGACAGAAGAACTCGTCATCTGTCGCCCACTGCGTGATGGAACTCGCCAAGCGGCTTTGTAAGCTTACCACCCGAGCAGTCAAGTGGACCTTGGACACTTGAACAGCACTTACGCACTCGCACCGCTGTTGTGCACTGGGAACGAAGGGTCTCAATTACCCACCGCAAGCAGTGGAATACAGACAGTACAACAACTTTTTGCAACTATGCACACGGACGAAGGTATCGCGGTCGAAGCGCCGGGTCCCCAGGCACACATCACCCGGAACGTGCTGGCAATCCCAACCCAAATCCGACCTGCGTCTCAGAAACGTGGCCTGCCCCATATCTATCGAGGGGTCTTCGAAGCGAGACGACGGAGCGTAGGAGCTTCGCAGGGAAGGAGCTAGTTGGCGAATAAGCGAAGCCCGATGCGCTAGATGTTCACCATGCGGTGGACTTTACGTAGCCTGCGGCCGCGTCCTTCGCCCCCTGCACTTCGCCGTCGCGAACGACGTCGGTCGAAATCGTGATCACCGTCGGCAGAATCGATTGCTGCTGTTGCTGGCTGCTGTAGCTACCCACGTAGTCGCGATCGGGACTATCACGCGCCACCGCGACACCCGCAAAAGATTAGCGCGAGTCCAACAAACTAAGCACATGGGACTGGACGTACGTTGCCGCCGGGCGCTTGACCTTGGACAGCGGTATCGCCGACTTGAGTGATGGGAACTTCGTGCGCTTGCTCTCAAGCACGAAATGCCTGACGTTCAGCACAGCGAGGAGCGAGTTCGTGTAGACTAGGTTTGATTGCGTCCGATGTCAATTAAGGGTCGTCCGACAGCGACCGGAGATGAAAACTTACTCTGTGTGCCAGGGAAGTGAAACACCAACCACAGCAGAACATTGCTGTTTTCGAGGGCGGCATACTAAGATGTAGACTCATGTCGGACAAACAGGCGTACTGAGGGATCAATCTGCCACTCACAGTAGCTAGCACCACAATTTGCAAAATGCTAGAGTTTGATGGTGAGCGTCCTGGTTGCAGGAGATGAACGACAGGGCGAGACTCACGCCGTAAGGATGCCCCGGTTCACCATCGAGAACGTCAGCCACCAGATTCTGCTTTCCGACCTAACGCCGACATTGAGCAAGACACCAGGCCCGAGTGCACGGCGAAGACAGGAAGTACCACTTACTGTGCGAGGCCCGTGCGTTTGCCGCGCAATATCCAGCAGAGTGAGACGGTAATGAAAACGTCGGTGATGCACGCCGCGATTGTTTGCAGATAGCTGGGGATCTGCCCGCAGTCCGCGTTTCAGCAACTGATCATGATGCTCCGCGGTATGCACACTAACCTTCACCCGGGCGAAGGCAATAGGCACGTAATTATTCGAAGTGCTATACGAGACAGAGGGATAAGAGACGGATATATCGGGGCAAGCACAATACTCACGTAATGTACACATCGGCTATCGAAATGAGGGATGTCAGCGAGCTGAGACTTCATCAACTAGTGTCGAATACTGACCTAGGCCACAGGCTAGGTAAACGAGGTCAGCTTAGCCCAGATTTTCAAAAAACATGGACATACCCAAAGAAATTACAGCTATTAAAAGAGCCGATGATAGCATGGGGAGCCGGTACCACTTCTCCGAGAGCACTAAGAACCATTGAGTACATGTTGAGATACTCTTTACGGTAGAAAGCAACCCACGGCGCCAGATGGTGGATAAGTAATGACTAGAAGAATCATCGTCGTCAGTGGATTGCGGGAGAAGCCGACCTCGATGACTCTCACCATTGGACTACGAAGACTGAGATCGCCTACAACGGCCTTAACGGAGATTGTGCAGCATCAGAAGCTTAAAACATACCGAAAGACTGTACTGTGCCTGCAGGAAAACACGTTGAACAACGCTTCTCGTGCTATTCTGTGTGCACTTACCCTAAAAGACCTGGCAGCGCATGATCTATTTCAGCGCATGGCCCATTTAGACATCAGAGAGGAGAACATACGGAGGTGCATAATCGAGGGCCGTTGGATTCTGATGGCTGTCAATAGTAAAGTAGAAGAGAACCTATTCCTCGTCAGTGTCGCCGTGATAATACGAAGCTATAAACAGACTGTACCTGGCCATTCTCTACAGTAGTCGCCGTGTCCAAGGCCCTAAAGTGCGGATCGAAGCTATCAGCATCTTACTCATGGTAGCAACGAGGCGTTTCGCCAACCATATGAAAGCAACCTGCGGATCAGAAGTCTGAGCCACATTTCTGCGTCGAGCTTTGTACGTCACGTACTAGGAGCTTGAGTCCCTTCGAGTCTTTCGGGTATTCTTTAATGTAATACAGAACCTGCGCACAGGTGCACCCGTACAGTCTAGGTCGGTAATCTTAGCGTACATGGTAGTCTGATCAGCCCGCTGCGCGACGTACATGCCTGAGAAGAGGATACCGGCGAAGAAACAGCCCACGCTCCCGTTGAGATGAAGGTTGAGTCCAGTCATGGTGACGGCGGGGAGAAGGGGGAGTGAGCGCTGGCTGTGGGCCTCTGAATAGATATGAGAGATCGCCGGATTCGCGACAGGCCTCTCGTGTCCAGGTCGTGCGATTCGAAACACGCCAGAAGAGAAGCAGAAGAGGAAACGCCGGACCTAGGCAATGATGCCAAAGGAGATTTGATTCGAAGTGATCCGTCCTCACGCAATGATGGGCATCCTGTCGCCCGGTGTTACAACAGTGTAAAATTATGCCCCATAGCATGAGGTGCGTTGAGACCACGTCCACTGCCCAAGTATTGATCAGACACGCAAGCGCCATGCAACGAGCTAAGTCGAGATAGGTTGTGATTCGCAGTCTAAACACCGCTGCTCTCAGCAAGGGATGTTGATAGGCTTCCAATGTCCGTATAATGTCCGGTTCATGCTTCGCTCTGAGCAAATTCAGGTAGCGTGGAACTGCACGTTGGATGAGAAGCGTCAATATACCCGCTACATAGTGAAAATACCCACTGCGTACCTTGTGGAAAAGCTTAGGATTCGAATCGGTATTGTCTGCGAACTACGACTGCGATGATTTCTAAGTGCTGATATTTTGCTGTCGGTTCCTGAAAGCCCCCAGGTGATCTTTGCGGGATCCTCATGGCGGTGGAGGAGATGACACTGACAGCCAACTGACAGCCCCACCAAATCGTCGCATTTCACCTCAGTATTTGATCGCCGCTATCATAGCGGAGTTCAATCGGACTGATCTCAACAGGTGCAGCCACTAATTCTGACTGGAGACTCGAAGTGCGACCACCTTCATTGCGTCGGTCGTTCCTGTGTCCTCATTTACATGACGACGACGTACCCGCAGAAACACTTGGAGGTGAGTTGAATTACGGTCTCCTCTCTACAAATCAACCTCATCCGGAGGAAGCGTCAGACGTCGAGTCCGGCGACTACCCCCTTCACACGTTTCCATGTTACCTGACACCAACCCATATGCTTATCCAAGGATCATAAGTACCGGAGACAGTGCGGGCCACCTTTTCTATACTGTTCTATCTCATACCTTCCGATTGTCAGGGTACGGGGACCGGCCGCCCGTATCAAAGGAGCTGACGCATAGTATGTATCATGATGCTGATGCTGCCGTTGTCAACTTGAACGCACGCACTCATCTCGAAAGCCTACAGGACATGCATGGCAGATGGGAATGTGGCCGCAATTAACGGCTGGTCTACTGAATTCAAAAGCTAGCGTGTTATATGATACGGTCCTGAACCTGCACAGACAGCTTAGGATCTTCCAGCTCTACTTTTGATCTATATCCGGGATCGCTCTGCACATTGCTCTGCACACTTGTCCTGATTGTCGAGCTGATATTATCCCCTTCGGCGGTCTTGGAGCAGAAGGAAGGGCTTCGCCATCGATTTCTCATTGCCATCAGAGATAATTCCCCGTCTGACGACGTATCAACCGCTAAATTACCGTCTACTTAGTATTTCCGAACGCGCGAGAGGCTGCGTATGCTCCCTCGTCTGTCAGACCACATGGGTCTGCAAAAACATTCGTGGTTGAATGGTGCAGCTCATGCAGCTTCAGTAAAATCATCGGTCCAGCTCACCAAGATTGATCATACATGGACACGGCGGCCGTTTACATACTTAAGTACACTGCAAAACTTCGGTACAGCGGCATCATGCATCGGTCTGCAGAATTTTCCGCATCAGCGCCCTTGTGTGCGGTCGGCAGCCGAAGGTGTGAAGCGCAATGCGGATTTGGAATGAGCGCAACATTGGAGATGTGCAGTGCACGGACGGAAGTATCTGGCGGATGTTGTTATTTCCCGAGAACATTTCGTCAGCTAATCTCCGCGAGATTTTGCCGTCGGAAGCGGGAGAAGATCTATATAACAATGAGATCTTTGTAAAGTGTTTGTGCCTTGCGGTTTCATCGATTTCAGATGAGATTTGTAGACACCCTGCGCCTGTCTACCCGTGTGTCCAGAGTCTTCTCATCCTCCTCGATTGCCCTGTTGCAGTGCAATGCCTATACGGTTCCCGGTCTTTCATCGGATGCCTTGCCTCCTTACTAAGTACAAGCCACGGCTCCGCGTCGCCGCAAGAGCGCGAGCGGTCGCCCCCAGCAACAGCAACTCTCACCGAGCACGCCCACTAGAAGTTGTATCAGACAGTATAGACCATTGCTACCATGGTAACTTATTGTTCGGTAATCTCGCTAGAACACAGTCCAAGACTGAATCGCACGGACTCATCGGTGTCGGTCTACGTCTCGAGGTTGCTTATTAGTAGCCGTCTTGTCATTGAACTTCTTCAGGCAACCAGAAAATTCCCCTGTCCGTCCGTCGGCACCACCATTGCTCGGGTATTTGACCTGTGACTCGTGAGTCTCCGAGAGCTCGGTTGCGTTGGTGAGCTGTGATTTTTTCTTCGGCCTTCTATTCTACAGCGTTGCTCTCCCGCGTTGGCAGGTTGGACGGCTATATATTCTCTCAGCCACTTCGGTTGTCCTGCTATTTATTTCATGTCGTCACCGTCAAACAAGCAGGGTCCTACTTAGGCTCCGTTGCAGACCAAAAAAGCCGGCGAGCGTCTTTTATGGGTCATACTACGATCGGGATCCCGCGAGCTTACGACCTCGCAAACTACGGAAGTATACACTCGCGGGACCGACTCAATGGCATAATTCTCATTATTGTTCCATCCCCCTTGCTTACATACCACCGATCAGATACTCAGATTTCTGACGTCGGCAAACACTTAGTCGCGCCTTGCCGTCATGCGATCGTGCGCGCGTCGGAAGGCGGGGTTCTGGGGCGCTCACCGACTCCGGAGGGCGGATCAGTGTCCAGGGGGTTCGAAAATAAGTACGTATGTAACCTTGTGCGTTAACATTCATCCCCGTCGAGAAAGAACATCCTTTCAGGTGGAGAATGCCTCGTCCCGGGAACGGTGCACGCTCAGTAAGTGCTAGTCTATCACTGTATACATACAGTATCATCGTTCGAGAAGTGAACTGTCGGATGATGTCCAACTCGCTTACTAGCATAGGGGGACAAAATACGACTGGTGACCATGCCAATGGCCATGTCGGCGAAAGACTGGCTCTGAGTCACATCTCTGAATGTGCCATAGATACATTATACTCGTTGGTAGCAATTGACTCTTTAGTTAGGCTGTGCAGACAGCGTACTTAGTCGATCGACGGGTAGGTGGGATTGTGGACTGCAGTCGAACAGCCGCAGTGTTCCTGATTAAATGCCATATACGTTAGTGAGAAGTACGAGCAATCGCATTACCGCACGCGCTACGTATAGCGAAACTCATGGGGTTGGTATAGCCTACCCTGCTAATAGTACACTCTCACAGGCAATCACAGGGACATTCGTGCCTGCACACCAACGTACGCTTGACGGTAGCATCGAAATATAACCCCTGCGCTGGCCGGTTGTTCAATTACTCGTAAGTGCTATGAGATCTTATAAGCCTCAAGCCTCTGTCATACATGAGCTGTGCGTAGATTGACTTTTAGTACACGGTTAAGACCGCTGCGTGACGGATACGCAACTACAATGGGTGTGCATACATAGTGTTGGGATGGGGCGATGGATTGCTCAAAGAGTGTACCTGCGCCACGGAGTATCAGTGCTGATTTAGTTTCACTAATCTAGGCTGCATACCTGTAGAGCGGTGACCCATCGCCGAGTTCGCCGAATTCGTCAGCTCTGTCCAAGCCTATTCCTTCCTTCTCGCATTGATCACGCTTCTTCTTGTTCAGCCGCGCGTATTCCAGCATCCCGACTATACTCAGAGTCGCACTAAGATGTATGAAGTCAGCGTCGAACGGTCATACCACCATGACGACGGACTCACGCAACGCATGTACACGCGATATTTGTAGCATGTCCAGGACGATATCTGGGGCTGTCTTCTGACCGATAAATGAAAGAGGCTACAATACTGTGGAACAGAGTTCGGCGTAAATGCAACGCCGTGTAGTAATACACACTCACGACCCTGAGTTGCCTATCGTGCCCATGATAGCAATCATAATGCCTCGCTTGACGTCTCCTCCTGCATTGCCAGCAGTCCACGCCAGCGTGCACAATGAAGCTGGAGTCAGACCACAGGACGCGATGAGAGTACCGACATATCCCACAATGGGAGTCTCCGTGGCAAGCAGAATCACGTAACCTGTGAGAGATAGAAGGGCGGATGCAAGTATAAACGGTCCGCGAACTCCAGCTTTGTCAGATACTATGCCGGCAATGACAGTACATAGGCTGCCAATGATGTTTGGGGGGACGGAAAGCAGTTGGGCATCTACAGAGGAATACCCTAGCCCGACTATAATCGTCGGTAGGAAGACAGCAAACGACGCTAATGGCACGACTATGCTGATAGATGTCTCAGCGTGATGGGATAGCAATCTAGCAAAACAAAACGCTTACAAGAAGTTAAGCGAAGCGAAGAGATATGCATGTGGATCTCGAAGCGCTTGGAGCAGGAACTTGTGCTTAAGCTCTTTGGAAGAGCTCACGGTATCTTTCTTGAGGGTCTCTGTGAGCCACGTCTTCTCATTTGGACTGAGAAAAGTCACGGTGTCCGGAAACTGTTATTCCTGAGTAGTGACGACGTGTCCAAGCGTCCAAGCGGTCATTACCACGCACATCCGGCATGACGAAGGCCGAGCTAAGCGCTATTATGACGGTCACTATTGGCTGATCAGCATCTCCTAGTAATGTTCATGGGATAGGACGCGGGATCTCACCTATGCCTTCTAGGAGGAACTGTGCCGGCACGTATTCATCGCTGCTAGCGGTGGCAGCTATCTTCTCGTACTCACGATCCATGACCAGCCATCCAGACCACCGATTCTAACGGAACGGGACGTATCAGGACATGTCACAAGGCCAATTTTTCTAGTAACAGCTTACCCATTCATTTTCTCTATTGCATACGCGAGAAGTCCACCAAATGCGCCTGCGCACAGTCAGCGCGAATCAGAAGCTTTCTGACAGAGCCTACCAGAAAGATTGCTTGCTGCCACGTAGATAGCGAGGCGCTGTGCTTGTGCGTCTCGCGGATACCAGAGCGCCAACCAGAAGGACAGCCCCGGCCACAGTCCGCTCTGGCGGAAGATTTGTTAGTCCACCAGAAGGCATGCATGAGCTATCGTTCACCTCAAATGCGCCCAGGAATAAGCGTATGCTGGGTTACCAAGTTCAGCGGAGAGAAACTCGACGTAGATAGACCGTACATGAATAGGCCGGCAAAATTCTTGACGAAAGCAGTACAAATGCTGACGATACCCCAGCAAGTCATGATAAATGGAACTAACGTTCTCCTTGTCAGTGACAGCCTGCAAGTGCTGGTGTGTAGGCTTACTCCATTTTGATGGCCGGAAGTATTTCAAACCCATGTTCCTAGAGAAGGGTTTGAATGATACTGGACCTGGAAATAGGTAATCCACAGCTCACGCAGGTACTTCGAGAGTGCAATATGGTATCTATGTTCAGGAACTCTTGTCAGACATCGCAACAAGAGACGCTTTCAAAGACTCACGTAAAATAACGCACTGATGAGATTGAATTGGACACCGGTCAGTCCCAGGTCCGTCGTCAGTCCTGCTATCTTCGCATTACCTACAGAGGGCCAGCCCAGTGTGAGCACAATCGAGACAAACTACGCTATACATGCAGCTCACCGACGTTCGTGCGATCCCTATCATCCCCGTCCGATGAGCGACCAAGTGAGCATTGATAACTGAGCGAACTCACAGATAGGCTAGCAAATACAACACCGTCGCCACAGGCAGTAATCGCATGTCCAGCTTTCGCAGTACGCGCCGACGCATTTGCGCGTCAGATTCGACTTCGTAGATCAGTTCCGAAGTCTCGGCGGACTGGATCTTTAAGTCGCTCGACGCCTTCTCCTCGATTCCGGACATTATCGTCGGTGAGTGCGAACTAGCGAGGTTCATGCAAGGTAGTCGGTGCGTCGAAGCCTACTTTATACTTCCGAGTCCTCTCCGTTAGCCAGCACGTTCAAGGGAGGCTGTTGTGCACACCTGGCGTAACATTGATCCACCCTACTCCCGAGGCTTGTGCCGGAGCCTCGATACGTTGCCCAGAGCTAGCCATCTGACTCGATGAGCGTTGACGGCAGATAGAAGCTTGTCTAAAGAATGCAACTCGGCCTATCAGCTCGAGGATATGTATCCGCCTGACCGTAGCTGCAAATAGCGCAAACAAGAGGATCCACAGACGGCGTCCCGAAGGACTTCCATGTCAGGTCACATAGCAAGTCTCCTGCCTCTTCAGTGAACTGTAAGTGTTATCGGACATTGATCGACTTCGGTTGAACGCACTCAAACCAATTGCAAGCCACGTCTCAACTCACCTGCGGAGTGCAGATGTCGTGTCACTTCACGGATAACAAGCTGATATACTAATCTGCTTCGCCGCAGAACGTCGACTATATGAACGACGGGGCTAGTAACGTCCTGTGTCACAAACCAGTCGAACAACAGACAAGACATACTGCCGCAACGCGTAGAATGAATACCATCACTGCCGGACGACGTAACCTCCGTCGGTCCCTTTACTTCTGTATGCTTGCAGAAGCAATTGAAGGATTCACCACCTATCAACTGGATAGTTCAGACCAGCACGCCAGCGCATATCGATCAACTCACTCTCAAGGAAAGGAACAAAAGCAGACGAGGCGACATTGACTGGACAAGCGATTGGTGCGCTCGGCCTAGGTTCAACAAGGGAAGTCCGCTTGCAGCATCAGCCACTGCGGGACGTCTTTGGCACTCTATCTGTCTGTCCATCGTCTGCCAGGACCTGTCAGAAGGAACGGAAAACCCATTCTTTGTGCTCACGATCGAGTGGGTGCATGTTTGAGTCCATAGGACGTTGCATGACTCATGTATGTGCTCGGCACGCAGTGACATCGTCTGTGAATCAAAGACTGTCATGCGTCCAGCTACTAGGCGATACGGAGGCTAGTATCACCCGTATAGTATTGATGTTCTTGGATTGGTTATGATTGTGTTCAGGTTACACTGTGAAGGTTTTTCGGATTCTCTGCCTAGTCTGCGAGACCATGTTTAGAGAAGGGACATGCGTACGAGGGAGAGGTCGATGTAATGAGATTATATTATATGTCCGCGCTGACTGAAGATTCATGGTGCGTGTGTGTGTTCCATAAGAGAGCATGCTACTCATCACGGCAGAACATATGGAAGCTTCTCAGAATTCGATTTCAGCCTAGCACGAGCAGGAGAAGCCAAAATCGCACGCACCTATGTCTATTGTAGATTATTCCTTCTGTATAGGTCTTCGTGCCTCGAAAAGAGCGACGGCACCGACCACCCGAACCTCAACCTCCTCGAACAGACCTCTCAAAGCCTTTTCAAGGTTCTCAGCGGTGTCATCGCTGTTACCGAACCACCCCCTCCGAATGTGCAGCCACAGTAGAGCGCGGCTCAGCCGCGTATGGCTCGGCCCATAGCCAAGGATTGTCGCGCCGTACAAGACGCCATCAGGCGCGAGACCATGGGCCAACCCCGCAAAGGCAGCGCTGGCCTTCGGCGGGAACGACCCGTAAAGGGCATGCAGCACGTAGAACAGCGATATTGAATTGAACTTCCCGCGCAGAGACGTAGGGAGCGGGTCGAACACGCTCTGGTGCACTTTGTCGATCGTCCCTCTGTATCCTGCTGCACGCAACCGGGCCTCCGCCGTGTCTAGTGTCTCTTCGCTGCGGTTAAGAAGAGCGACGTTTTTGCACTTGGATAATTGATGCACGGATTTAGCTGCAAAGTAGCCTGTGCTTGCAACGACGTCCAGGTGCGCGCCCTCGCCGATGTGTTTGCGGAAGAAGGGTAGGAGAACAGATCCTGTTGGACAGCGCCATACCCAGAAATTGAGGATGCCTAGACACAGGAATTCGTATAGTCGTAGTAATGGTGAATTGCTGTACATCGTGTGTGAGGTATTCGAAGCTGCTGGCGATGATAGGTGAGAGAATATCTGCACCGGATTAGCCAGTACTCAGTGTGTCTGAGCAGCGTGGTCGTCGCGCGGTGGACGAGCGGGCGGACGCACTCGGGTGAGGAGATGTTACGTAATGAATGCGCGCGGCCGCGTCGCGTTGACAGGCGCGCCGCAACCTGGATTCAACGACGAGACCCTATGAGACCTCAGCAACCAAAGCATTCAATTCCCGATTGCTCTACAATGATGTCTGCCTATGTATGCTAGGTATGCATCATGAGAGTAGACTAGCAGTGGGATCAGGCCAAATGAAGCTCGGAGGAGTCGTCGCCGGTGTGTCACTCACGAATCAAATGAGTAAAAACGCACTCATCGTTGAACTGCAGCCTTGTAAGGGCGACAGATAGGGAACAATGCACATAGCTATAACTATAGATGGAATCTCTCGACGCTATCTGGAGAGTATGAGTGGGGGTGCTCCTGCGCAGTAAAGTGCAGGCTCCATGGGCACAACCAATAAATATTCCTAGACAGTGTAAGCCCTGCGGTAATTGACAATATGAGAAGCATGATAAGCTCACAATCAGAGAAGCGTTCAAGGCTTCTGGACTGGGTTTTTCGCCACGAACAAGGCCACAACACCGACTAGTGTCACCTCGACGTCCTCAAAATGTTCTTTTAACGCTTTCTTCAGGTCGTCCAGCCCATCGCCGCGGTTCGCAAACGAGCCCATACGATTGTAGAGCCACGTAAGTATCCTCCCGGCCCAATTGTGTTGGACGTCCTTCGCAAGCACCGTGGAGCCGTAGAATACGCCGCCCGGAGCGAGGCCTGCCTTAAGGCTGGCGAAAACCCGACTCGCCTTGGCCGGGAAGCTTCCAGGCAGGCAGTGTAGCATGTAGAACGTCGATATCGAGTCGAATTTCCCTTGGAGCGACTCGGGAAGGGGGTCGAATGCGCTCTGATTGACCTTCTCTATCACTCCCTTGTATCCCGCCCGACGAATGCGCGCCTCGGATGTCTCGAGCGTATCCGCGTTCAAGTCGAGGAGGGCGATCTTCTTCGTCTTCGCAAGGCGCTCGATCGCGTTTGCAGGCAGGTAGCCCGTACCGACCCCGACATCGAGGTGTGCACTTTCGCCGATGTGTTTCTCGTAGAACGGTAGAAGGACGGATCGCGTGCGGCAACGCCAGATCCAGTTGTTCGTGACGTATAGGACCCAGAAGTCGTAGGTCCTCAATATCAGGGGAAAGGAGTAGGCTCGTGCCGACGGGTGTAAGGCCTGCATCGCTTAGTGCGTGAACTTCACGAGGGTGTTTCGTACTCTGTACGTTCCTTAGGATCTTCACGGTATTATATTACCTGTCATCGGGAAGAGTCGGATCCGTTTAGTACTAGTAGAGACTCATGACCAGCTCCTGATGAGTATGCGCAGCAGACGGCCATTCGTGCGCGTGAACAGCCACACCCGAGCCCTGTCTGGGACGTGCCAGGCTCGAAGTTCAAGCTGTCCATAGGCTTACAGCAATTTTGCAAAATGATGCTGTTGCACATCGACAATTACCAATGGATAGGGTTGAATGCCGCCGTGTGTGATTTCCAAAAGTGATGTGACCAAGTCTCAAGTATCGAGGTCAGTTCCAAGGGTAGTCATCCTGAATTGGCGGTCGACTCAGGATGACTGGCGATCGAAGCGCCCGGATCCACTTTTGACTGGGGATGATCGCCAGTGCATTGTCCGCACTTGAAGCTATTGAAAACTTATGCACTGACCTGGTCGTGTGTCCTCAATTTGGCAGGCCGTAGGTTAGGTCGGACACTAAAGGGGCTGTCGCAGCTGGCCATGGCATGTGCATATGCATAAGTAGTAAGGTATAGCCACAGATACTGAGATAGCCACCCCGTACGTAGCCTAGCTGCCGTTGGCCAGTGGCGATCCCGCATCAGTCAGCTGAACAGCCTTAGTGATGAAGACAGGATGATACTTATTGTAGTACACAGACATTCACTCTACTGGGACGCTTTCCTACCAGCTCGAGAGCCTTGCAATGAAATCAGTGAGAGCAGTCGGGTCGTCTATCGCTCGCCCTCTGAGTTACCGGTCATCCTCCCAGAATATCATCAGTTTTCACAAAGCAATAACAACACTTCACGTCGAAACATCGTTCGATCTCTGCGTAGGCTGTTGTACAATGAATTCGCTATGATACAACACGTTCCGAAGGAGATAGGCGACTAATAATATACTAACTAAACACAGCAGATCATCAAGCATGAATAGTCGTGACGAAGGCATCGTTACTCGTACACTGGTAACAGTAGACCGAGGGCACGGCCGCTGGTGTACTACGGAGTGGATGCCTCTGCCGCACGCAAAAGCAGACTCTAGCCAAGTCATATTTTCTCCGCGTCGGAGCGGACAGACGACACCTCAGGTCCCTCTTGCTCGAGCACTGCGAAGATGGAGCCGTCAGCACCTCGTGGCTTGTCCGATAACAACCTGGATGATACGTACCACGTTCTTGCTTGAGGATATCGGCTTGCCGTTGTTCTGCCTGGACGGAGCCAAAGATGATATCCATCTCCTCCAATGACCGGCCCTTCGTCTCGGGGATTAACCTGTATCATGACTGTGAATCTCAGGTACATATCGGAAGCGGGGGGACGTACGCAGAGAAGGTCGCCATCGCACCGATGTTGATTGTGGCGAACATGAGGAAGAGCTTGTAGCCCAGCTCAGTGACCATGGTCGGGGTCACCTTGGAGAGCACGAAGTTGAAGAGCCATTGAGACGCGGATGCCGTGGCGAGACCGTAGTGCCGTGTCCGCGTGGGGAAGATATCGGCAACATAAACCCAACTGCGAGTATTCATCAACAACTACGAGTTCACGCGGGCGAATCAAGACTTACGGCAGAGGGCCCCAGCCAAGGGAGTAAAAGCAGACATAGAGGTAGAGCATCGCAGCCATGGCCTTCGAAGCAGGCGCAGGGACCGCTGCATCGGGGTTCGGTGGGTAGGTCTTAAGGAGGGCGCCGATGATGAAGAACATGACACCCATGCCGATCGACGAGATAAACAGCGACCGCTTACGGCCGAGTGTGTCTGCGAGGAAGAACACGAAAAAGGTAGTTGTGACGACCTTCACGATACCGTAGATTCCCGACGCAAGCAACGACTCTGAGGTACCGCTGTAGCCGATCTAAAACCGGGCGCGTGTCAGCGCGTCGTGAAAGGCGTATATTAGGCGGCACCCTTGATGCTCACCGACTCAAATATCTGCGGGGCGTAGTAGTTGACCGAGTTCTGTCCGCTCCATTGCTGCAGGATGAAGATGACCACGGCGAGGACGAACCGAATGAAGTTGCCCTTGCCGAAGAACGCCTCGCGCAGACCGAGACCGTTACGCGCCGCGCGCTCCTCCTTGATAGCGGCATCGATCTCAGCCATCTCTTCGCGGATGCTGGGATGGTCAGGGTTGAGGCGACGAAGATATGCAAGATTTTGCAGAGCTTGGGCGGAACGGTCCTTGGATGCTAGCCAACGGGGGGACTCCTTCACGGTAAGCAGGCCGAGGGCCATGACACCGGCGGGAACGAGCTGGAAGCCGAATGGGATGCGCCAGATCTCAGGACCACTGCTGATGTGAAGGCTAATGCCGACTAGGGCCACATGGATTAGCCAAATATTAGGAAGCAGAGCGAAGATGAAACGCACGATTAATGAAATACGAGATCATAACACCGATGGCAACCATGATCTGGAAGAATCCAGTAATCCGACCACGCACTTCCTTGGGGCAGCACTCGGATACGAAGGCTGGCGCGACAGCAGAAATTGCTCCGATGCCAACACCAGCTACCACTCGACCGCCATAGATGTAGCCAATACCGCGTGAGCCACCAGCAATGGTTTGCAGAATCTAGACACAGCGATATGAAGGTTTTGTAACTTCGTTTCAGTACTGCCCACTCACGGCACCAATAGCGAAGACGATTGTGAAACCAAGGAGAGTGAACTTACGCCCAATCGCAGCTATCAGGATGTGGCATTAACAATCCCAGCCACGTAGAGGAATTCCGTCGGCGTACAAGAGATGGGGGCACTTCCTAGGGCACCAAAGAATGCCCCAGCTTGCAAAACGGACACTACATTGGAGGAAACTTCGTCTGACTTGGCCGTGTTGACCGTGCCATCGCTGTTCACGAGGCCGAAGTGAGTCTGGAAATAGGTCTGCGACACGACACCACCTCCAACACCCCTGTCACGATGATCAGCTTTAAGAAGATTAACTCAAGAAGACAAAAAGACTCACGTATCATAACCGAAGAGGACGATGCCCCAGTATACAATGAACGCGAGCCCTGATGGACAAAATGGGTCAAAAATTACAATTCGATAAGGGGGGAAAGTACACACAGTAGACGCGAATGTTTTGGAACACGCCCGTCCTTTCTGTACTCATCGTGAAAGAGAGTGGGAGGACTCTCGGCACGCAGAGAAGGGAGTGCAGGAAGACGACCCTGTGGTCTGAAACCTCCCCGCGGGGTTTATAACACTTTTCCCGGCACACTAGACAGGCGCTTGTCCGCGTTTAAGATCGAGATCCTGGGGAAGTCAGACGAAGAGGTACCTGGATGACCCGGTCCGGAGCGGGCCGGATCTCCGTCCCCGCACCCTCCTGCGCATTTTGACGTTTGCCCCGCGTTGATCGCGGCCGCAAGTGCGGGGTCCATGCGGGGTACGCGCGGGCCGTCGCATCAACGCAAATGCTTGTCTGCAGTCAGCGCAGGCCCGTTCATGATCTCCTCCCTGCAATGACTTGCAAGTGACTCGCGTGGCGTGCACCGGGAGGCGACGCGCGGGGCGGAGATTCGTCGTATCATCACGTTCACTCTCCCCGGAGGTCCGCGGGCTTCCAGTCGCCTTATTGATTTCCGCTTCAGAACTTCAGCCGAGGTAAATGAACGCTTCGGGTCGCACGGAACCGTCCTCGAACGTAGAGAAATCGTATGTCATAGGTTAATGTTGGAAGATCCGCGTTCTGCAATGGCTTCGCCGAGAGCTTTGAGAGGTCGAGACGAGTCCTCGAAGATGCTTCCTCGGAGACAGACTATGCAATAAATGAAAAGCTTGCGCTAACAAGCTCCTTGTTCGACTTGCTCTGCGGTCCTGCTTTAGCAGTCGATTCGGTAATGTGGGTAAGCTAACATCCCGAAGAGCCTACGAATGCATCTATGAGCTTCTAGATCATCGAGCACACTCACCCAGCATTCTGATACATCCTCGTCGCGCAGAACAGATCAGACGTTTGCTTGAAAGAACGGATCTGCTTGGGTAGTCGGGATGACCAGTAATGTGCTGCATCTGTTCCAGCCATACGTGCTTGGTCCGTGCACCATTCATTCCATCCCGATCGTCAAACTTTGCGACCAGTGATCCGTTTCGCTCCCGCCTTCTACACAAATCCTGAATCCGTACCTGCCAATCCTCCGCGCTCACCTGACATAGGACGGGGCGCGATTAGAGGGACCAGGGACACAACTCTGTCGTCTCGCCGCCTGGACAGCGGGCAATCATTCTGCCAGTGGGCGTCGCCGGGCAACGCCTATGCCCTAGTCCCACTCAATGCAGATGTCACTGAATGCGTCAGACTGTTCCCTACCCAGATCCTTCCATGGCGGGACGTAGCCAGTTCCGTTTCTGTATCTACAGTGGCCGCGCTAATATGGCCGATAGAATACTCTTGGTTCAGTGTTCTATGTGGCGCAGATGCAGCTGGACGCTCACAGATACACCTCAGGGTCTTACGAAGGGGGCGAAATCGAGTGGGAACGCCGTGGTTAATCTATAGCCACAATAAATACACCTATTTACGCTCGCACGGATACGTAAGCTAGTCCGAACCGACCAAGGGAGCAAACTCACCCCACTCCGTAAGTATGGGGCGACAGGGTCTACGCGAGACGCGCTCAGTCATTGAAATGTGGCGCTACGCCTAGGGCCGCGCCGTGCGTAGGTCGACAGAACAAATACTAGGCGTGGGGGATGACATTGAGCAGCCCACGATTCGGCTAGGTGATAACTAGGAGGAGTGGGTAGTGCTGACCTCAATGCGGTACAGGTACGAGGTTGACCTCTGCCTTGTCAATCGCACGGACCAGAACTCAGCTGGAGGTTCTCGATGTCGTACGCGCATTCAAATGCCCATCTCTAGGCCACTGTTGGATGTGCGGCAGTCAATTGCCGGCAACTATCATGTCCATCACCCGCGCAGACGTCAAACCTTTCTCAAGGCTTCTTCAGGGTTTCCGTAGGGAGATTACGCGGGAGCGAGCCGTAGGTCTGCATGGTCTCAACTGTCAGTGCTTACCATTACCAAGGCCCTGACGTACGTTTCGTGGCTATATGCGTCGAGGCACATAACGTCACCCCGTAGATCGTCGTGAGGATGAGTGGATGCATAACCTCGATACTGGTGCGCGTCGCCGAGTATGGTATGGTGGGAGTAGCGTATGTTGACTGAATTGAGACGTACTTCTGCGCAGCGAGAAAGAAGGTTGAAGGAACGCCGCCCGTTCCGCTCAGCTATGAGCACTGAAAGTTAGTCTGAAACACAAGCATAGTGTAGTGGAACACTTACGAAGGAAGTACACCGATATTCATACAGGGAAGAAGCTTTGATTGTTCTCGCTCGTCTCGATGACCTGCCAATGTCCTAAGCAACCATGATGTACAAAATTTTAGACACCACGGAACCAGGCCGGTGGGAAATCTGTTGTTTAGGACGGTGCTACTATCCAAATCAATACGTACTGCATATATCATGGTGAAATGAAGGCAAACTTCCAAATTGCGGACACTGTCATAAAGCTGGTCGACCAGAACCAGGATTGAGCTCACATCGTTTCCGCTCAAGTAGAGGTGAGCGAGTTCAAGTTTGCCACAAACGCGCCGATCATGTGATCACCTACGCGCCGCGGCCTGCGACGTTTGACGCGGTCCCGTCTGGCATTTCCCCTCATCGCAGCACGGAGCCTGAGCATTCCGCGACTTAGTCGAAGCCTCAAGCCTCCCCTCAGCACCGCTTACTCTGAAGAACATGTCGGAATCTTTATATGCAGCGTGTGCCCAGGTTCTCTCCGTATGCCAGTCAGAAAATGAGCTCGAGCCGTTGCTGAATACCCAAACCGGATTCGCACCACGGTTGAGGCAGCTATGCTTGGAGCAGTGGGTCTATTTTGCGCATATATACTGTTTTGACTAGGAGCTCATATCGTTTACACTACAGATTAGCAGACCTCGAGGAGCGAGGGCCTGGGGATGTCTCGCTTGCGGAAATTGAGAGTCTGAGACTGGAGAGTGAGACGTGGGCACTTCTGCAGGCTATCATGTCGTGAGTATCATCAATTCTACTGATAAACTGTTAGCTCATTGCGCTAGCAAGTCTACGCAAGACAGAGCCACCCAAATACCCGGACCCCCGCTCCCTCCTCGCCTCAAATCCCTACACACCACCAGCGACGCTTGCACAATCCATCATGAACGTCTCTCCTCTCCTCTCCGCTCTCGTTGTCGTTCGTGAGTGGCTCCACGAGACAGCTGCCGCCTCTCCACCGATAGACCCCGGCCCCACGAACGGCTACTGGAAGTTCACGAAGCACGTCGCCATGCAGAACCTTCGCATGGGTACCTCAGCTGGCGGTATCGTCTCCGAGATGGATCCGGATGCTGTGAACAGGGACGGGCAGGGGAAGTCATTGGCAGTGGACGATGCGGTACGTAGTCGATGTCTTGTGCGTGCTGTGTGGCCATTGACGCATACCGGTGGCGTCCTCCCCATATGAATCGACAGAACTACGAAAAGCTCCTCGTACAGGCATTGTTTGCCCTCGTACGCGCCGGCAAACTCGAGGATGCAGTAGTTCTGTGCAGACGAGCTGAGCAACCATGGAGAGCGGCCAGCATCAATGGTGCGCTACTCCTGCGATGGAAGGGTATCGGTGAGTCCCCAGCTCCCATCGCCTTTCTCATGCCGATGTCTGTGCTGCGCTCTTCAAGCCAACGTACCAACCGACGTAGAGGTTGACGACATGGACGTCGACGAGGGGTGGCGCGGCAACCTGCGCAGGAAGCTCTGGAAGACGACGTGCACGCGCGCGGCACTCAACGTACGCTTTCACCCTACCCATTCACCCGTCCCTTGTGGACCCTAACCCTCTGCTCCAGCAAAGCCTGTTACCGGCGGAGCGTGCGCTCTACGCCGCGCTCGCTCCGTGCCCGCAATCATCAGGCGCCTTGAAGGCGGCGTGCAGGACATGGGCTGACCAGCTCTGGGCGATCGTGTCGATAGCATGCGAGGAGCGGTTGACTGTAGGGCTCGCAGGACTCGCAAGGGAGAGCTTCTGGGAGAGCGGCATCGCCGCCGTGGAGGCACCCACGGCAGGGGAGGGCACGGAGGGGCTCAGTGGCGCGAGCAGGATGGAAACTGAGGAGGAAGATTGGGAAAAAGAGGTCCTCGTTGCGCTGGAGTCGTTGAGCAATGTTGCGGTAGAAGAGGGGTGCGCATTTTTCCTGTGGAAATCAGACTGGATCTTATTCATCAAAACACCCTAGGCCGGACGCGACAGATCCGTTCCATGTCTCCCAGTTGCACATCATCTTAGATCGGACAGACCAGCTTTTGGAAGCATTCGCAAGCAGCCTGCAACAAGGCGAATACGACACCTCGCTACCTCAGTAAGTGGGAACATGCATGGCGAGTGTGCTCATCCAACGTGCTCTGTTATGCAGGTATGCCTCGATGACCCGGTTCTTTGCACACCTGTGCTTGTACCTCCAAATGATCGATGTCGACGTGCCACCACTAGCCATACAAGTCATCCTCGAGGCGTATCTGCAGGTTCTCGAGGTGCGTCGTCCGCACGCACCCCTCTGCCCTGGGTATACGCGCTTGACTGACAGAGCATTGTAGGCAGCAGGGCAGCGCGAGCTCATCGCGCTGTACGCGGGCGCTCTGGGCGACAACGCGATCGACCGATACGCGATGTTCCTCACGTCGCTCGAGCTCTCCGCTGACGCTACGGAACGCCGGCTCGCGCTGACTCGCGCGAGGGAGCATGGGCTGGATATGCAGCGCGTCGCGATCGCCACGGCGGAGCGGACGATCGAGAAGGTGTTCCTCGTACGTCCTGAGCCTCAATCGGTGTTTCTTCTTCGTAGGTGCTCATGGGTGCATTAATTGACAGGAACTTCCACCGGCCAAAGGTCCGCTGCCATCCGTCATCGGGATGCAGCCACCTGCTTCCGAACAGGAATTGTTGCTTCTCCGCTCCATCGAGTGGACCACCTTCATGGAGTCGACATATACCACCGCACTTGAGCAGGCGAACGTCATCCTGCGATATTTCCTTGGTTGGTATCACGTATCAAAAGCGAGACTCCGAAGGCTGATGGGCGTCAAATAGGCTGCGGTCGTGTGCAGGTAGCCAAATCGCTCCTAGACATGCTGCCCGCGGAGCTGTCGTTGGTACGTGAGCCCGAAGAGATCACGACGGAGAACCTGCACTATCGGCAGTTCTTCGTCGTGTGGGAGTCGTTAGTACGGGTGGTCGAGTGCCAGGCGCTGGAATCGCCGAGCATGAACAGGGAGACGCGGGTGGCGTGGCTGGACGACTACAAGGTAACTGGCATCACCTGCCCGCTCACCCTGATGATTGACAAATGTGTGGTTGCAGCTGTTGTTGCAGCAGGCGCGAGAACAGGTCATCAAGCTGTTGACCAATGATTGGCTCATCATTGACGCGGAGCGGACAGCTGGTAAGTCTTCGCCCGAACTCCTTGTGGCAGCGCCCATACTGAACGTCTTCTAGCGGACCGGCGGCGGAGAGAACTCGTCCGCATACGCCAGATCTACATCCCGGAGCTTGTCATCCGCCTACACTCATTGTTGGTCGCGTCGAGGTCGAAAGTGCCGGAGTCAGTACCGATCATGCTACTTCTAGTCGACGGCTGACTTACGCACCACATTTTGCCATCGCAGAAACCTCAAGCATGCTTTGTTGCTAGCGAATATCGTCGCGGATTCACGGTACAAGCTGACGGAAGACTTCGTCAACCAGGACGGCCGGCGTCTGGGCGATTACTTGGGCGCGATCCGGCAGGCTGTCCTCGCGGGCCTGGAAGCAGGAGGCTCGGATCCGTTCAGGATCGTGTCACTCTAGTCCATATGCAAGACTGGTGTGTCAGTGTACATCCGTGACTAAGGTGGACTTGCAAGTTTTAGTTATTACTCAATTTAAGTGCTGTCGCATCGTGTTGGTCATGATCCGTGTAGGGATGCCCATGCTAGTCTCCGTTGCAGACCATAAAAGCCGGCGAACGTCTTTTGGCCCATGCATTGGTTCTCACAGAGCTTTGGCGGCACTGGCGATGAGTATCTCTGGGAAGGATCTTGAAGTAGGAAATCCCCGTCGCGCCAGCTCAATCCAAGTGCGGATGACTTTGGCATGGTCCGATGAGTCCACTCGCTTCTGAGCATTCGGATGATACGACGCTATGCAAAGCACTACACCGACGTCACTCAGGCGAACGCCCGAAACACTTAGATAGAACAACATCATCACTAGGTGTACCTCGTACGCAGGTACAAGCTAGTGAGCTGTAGCTTCAGCAAAGGGGCTGGCAAGTTTGCCCTCAGTTGACATGTAGAACGACAGAAGACGAGCACGGGGAGGGAGTCATACATCACGATGTTCTCATGCACTGTTCGCATCTTAAGTCTTGATTACGGGAATACCCATGAACGGTGCTTCTCCTCTGCTTCAGCTCAAATTGCGCGTTATTAAGGCATTTGGAAAGCCAGGCCCGTGAGAAGCGCCATGGCTTCCTGACGGAATGTGTCTGTAGTGAAATTGGTGGATGGGACAGGGTCCTCAAAGGTGAGAAGCGGCGGGGCGTTAGGATCGAATGCCCACTCAGTACTCAGTACCCAGTGCTGGAAAGGTGGATACTTGCCTTGTTCTTCAACATCGCTAAGTGGTGCATGATCCTTGCATGCCACACCGCCGGTGTCCGGCTGCAGTCACACTGCCGACAGACGCCTGAAGCAGTCGTGCACTTTGAGTCGACTCCGTTGACGGTCGATCATCATAGATCTTTGTGGCACTGGGACAACTGAGCAGCAGCGGACAAAATCACATTTCAGGCGACTTGCCCAGAACTCACAAGGTGTGGCTGAGAGGTCGACTTCCGGTGACCCCTAGCCTTCTGATTGTGATGTTGAGCGATTGCGGGACTCCGAGGGGATCTCATGTGACGAATTATGGGCCGAACAGACCCTAAGTCTGCCAGTCGACTAGCCCCGGAGGCGCTCGTTCCGCCTGAGCCCAGTACTAATGAGGCTTTTACAGTCCGTATCTGGCGGAGGTCATAGCGGTACTTTTTTGCCAATTGTGTACACGCACCGATATCTTGCACTATCGCTTCATGGGTACTTTGGTTCTACTGCAAGTAAGACACCAGGGGGGGGCGATTATCGCCACGACCTTTGCTTTTGAGAGCTGGGGTAGACGCGAGAGCGCTCGTTGGTCGCGATGCGTCCACACCATTTGGCCAGACATCGAGCGCTGGGTCTCGACTGGGTAGTCATTCAAGAGTCTCGACCCTCGAATGCGGTTCTAATTGAGCGCAGACCAACTGTCAGTGCCCATAAATATTCGTCGCAGTGCCAGCAGCATATACATAGTAAAGCCTAAGCCTATTCATAACCACGTATTAGGCTTCTTCGTCTCAAGCGAAATGAGAAACTATTGTCGTCGACGGAGAACACACCTAGTGCTGCTTGGTCTTGTACCACTTGCTCAGCCGAACGAGGATGCCACCATCCCTTTATTAATCCAAGTCACGCATGTATCCATGTGATCAACGCGGCACTTGTGCAGCCCAAATTCAGCACGCCTGGTGTTTGCATGAGCCTCACTCCGCTGACCCGAGTTTGTACCAGATAGTCTTAAGGGCAGAAGAAGCTACGAATTTGTCCGTTGCGAATCAATGCTGACTCAGAGTGGGGAGTATATCTGCACCGTATGTCCGATCGGTCCCTTGGAGGGAGGATGTGTTGCTGAGTGGGGACTACGCGGTGGTGCTGTTCGCTGCTAATGGGAGCAGGAGTTCCTGAATGGAGGGGACATCAGCATATGACTCAAAAATGAATCAGCGACTTACGAGCAGAATACATGGGTAAGTGAGTATCGCTCCAACATGACCACGGGGTCGGGAACTGTCTGCCTAGTGAACTATGTACATGTCTAGTATCACTACCATCGGTACGTCCCGTAACGTTGTTGAGGGGAGGTCAGAACTCGGCAGCGACCGCAGTCTAGACGTCAATATAGCTAGATGGGTATCGGCTCCCGCAGTATGAAGACACCAGTACGAAGCGCGTGCCACCTATTGCGTGGGGACGATAGCTCTGGCAATGGATCAGGATCACCACGGGCGAGGTAATAGCTGGTTACGATGCTGGCGAAAGCAAGCCGCTACAATGGGGACGTAAGAAGGAACGTGATCTTCCGGAACTTTTCTTATTGTGGAGCTGCACAACACGACGTGACGGTGACGAGCGACGAGCCTGTGGCCGGAGAATGCGTGCCGGGGTGTTGTAGTAGAGTGGTCGCCTCGTGAAGTCGACTATCAGGCCGCTAAGGTCTGGGATCGCTTGCCAGCGGCGAGCTGAAGAGTGTGCCCGCCGTGTCTGTTAGTGCCGAGACGGGCCTCCAGCGCAAGGCATGCGAGAAAAGAGATAGCCAGCCTCATTGCCCGCGTTGCGTGCGCATAATTGTAATTGTTTCGCTGCCGAGCCTGCCGCTAAAGTTCGTGAACACGCACAGCCCTTGTCGAAAAGCGAGTGCGACACCTACTGGTGGAACTAGCTGATGCGCCCATTGGCTTTCTGCTGTGTAAGATGGACGTTCGAATAATGGAGAGCGGATTGTACCTTCCGCGAACAGATTCAGAAGAAGCCATGACCAGTCGTCGCCCATGGTCGAGTTGATCTTAAGTTGCCCTCGCATCCTGCCATGCCGAATTGACGGGTCGTACTTGTTGGTGTTACGCAGCTTGTCAACTGACATTTTACCTCGCAATGTTTGTACGCGGAATGAGATGTATGGAGACATGGGCGATAGTACACGACCAAGCTGCGAGATATCCACAGATTGCCTTTCCGATGGGTCTTCCTTGGTAGAGAAATAAGCCTAAGCTCACTAAGGCTTACTTACATTTCCCGTGACCAAAGTTTTTGAAGAATACAATGAATTACAGGCGACTATATCGGCATTGCGATGTAACATGATCCACATACTCACCATTACATATTATTGATCAGCATTGGTGTGTTGCCGTCAAGATGACTATGTATAATTTATACCACGACAATACCGATGCATTGCCGCATTGGAACCCCAAAAAGAAAGGTGGACATAAACGAGCGCCGAAGCAAAACCCGTGTTTCAATTACATATTTGGAGGTGCGTGCTGCGTGCCTCGGCACGAAATTGAGCGCCCCTTCTCTTCCCGTCTTTCCTCGCTGTTGTCGACGATGGCGACGATGGCTCCCATCGCAGACCATCGTACGCCCGCAGGGCACCCCTTCTTCCAATATCTCGTCGCTGCTCTTTCTGTTTACGAACTTGGTCCCTCGTCTGTCCCCGTGCCGAAGTATGACGGCCCTTCCGACTGGCAGACCGACAGCATCCTCCGTTCTCTTACCGCAGTCGCCCGCCGGATGTACACCGCGGAGGAGGCCCTCGCCGCGATTAGGGCGTCCGAAAACCGCGGGCCAGAATCGAAGAAACGGCGGAGCGTCGGCGACAGCCCTCCTATCAGCAGCGCTAGCTCGTCGAGCTCGCGGAGCGACGGCGCCGAAGCCAACAGCTCCATCAGCCAGACGGCCGCCTCGACGTCGCCGTTCTTCGTCGGCACACCGAGCAGCTCCGTGGACAGCATCCCGAGCACGATGGAGGACGGGTACAACGTCGATAAGGACGTTGAGATGTCTGATGCGGACGCGGACGCGGAGGGCGAGAGTGAGAGCACGCCGCATCAGGGCCAACAGGTACGCGGGCGTAACGGCCTGCGCCGGACACCGTCACCGATGAGCATCTCGCTTAAGGATGTCGTGAACCCACTCAACAACCCGAAGACATTCAAGGTGAAGCAGATTGGGCCGCAGTCTGCGCCGCCAACGTCCACGGCGGAGAGCGCGCACTGCCCGCACTGCGGCAAGAATCTTTACACGCAATTCGACGTCAACGCGCCTCAGCTAAGCTCGCCCTTAGTGGTCCCGATTGGCCCGCTCGCGGCAGCGGCTTTCGAGAGTGGCATGAGCGCTGTCGAGGAGCTCAAGCTGCTCAAGGCGCAGGTACAGGACGTCGCACGGGTCTGCAATGCCGTCGCACGCGGCGACCTGTCTCAGAAGATCACGGTCCCTGTGCAGGGCGTCGTCATGGTTCAGCTGAAGGAAGTTATTAACGCCATGGTGAGTGCCAGGGCCTCGCAAACCGTAATCTACGGATGCGAAAGGGGCTCCGCTAGTGTCGTTCATGATGTTATTGGACCCGAGAACGGGCGCTGATTGTTCTCTCCAGGTCGACCAATTGAGCGCCTTCGCCTCTGAGGTTACTCGTGTTAGTCAGGAAGTCGGAACGGAAGGCAAGCTCGGTGGACAAGCGCTCGTGCTGGACGTCGAGGGAACATGGCGGGAATTGACTGGCGTCGTGAACAAGCTCGCGGCGAACTTGACGAACCAGGTCCGGTCTATCGCTAAGGTCACGAAGGCGGTCGCCATGGGCGATTTGTCCAAACAGATTGACGTCGACGCTCGAGGTGAAATCTTGGAGCTCAAGAACACGGTCAATGGCATGGTGTTGCGGCTGCGGACATTAGCCAAGGAAGTCACACGTGTCACGTTGGAAGTCGGTTCGCAGGGTAAGCTGGGTGGTCAGGCGCATGTACCGGATGTTGAGGGTGTTTGGCTGGACCTGACACGAAACGTGTGTTGCCTTCTTCGCGTATTTTCACATATGTCGCTCATGTCACCCCTTAGGTCAACCGGATGTGCTCGAGTCTTACAGATCAAGTGCGGTCGATTGCGGTGGTGACGACGGCTGTCGCGAAGGGAGATTTGACGCAGAAGATTGAGATCGAAGTGGAGGGAGAGATGTTAACGCTAAAGCAAACCGTAAACTCCATGGTGGACCAGCTGAGCGCCTTCGCATCGGAAGTCACGCGTGTCGCCTTAGAAGTCGGAACGCAGGGTATTCTCGGTGGTCAGGCGAGGGTTGAGGGTGTGCAGGGTACCTGGGCTGACCTGACGCGCAATGTCAACGTGAGTGTTATTCTCGGGCTTTAGGGGATGTGCAGGCTGATCCTTGTACGTGTGCAGAAAATGGCTACCAACTTGACGGATCAAGTGCGGTCGATCTCGGAAGTTACGAAGGCTGTTGCCAATGGTGATCTGAGCCGTACCGTCAACGTCGACGTCCAGGGTGAGATGCTTGACCTAAAGACGACCGTGAATCAGATGGTTGCCCGTCTTTCCGTATTGGCGAGCGAGGTCACTCGTGTGTCTTTGGAGGTCGGCACCGAGGGTATGATGGGCGGTCAGGCCTACGTGCCAGATGTCCAGGGCATGTGGAAGGTGAGGGCATATACTACGGATCCCCCAGCGCCGCCCACTGATGTGGATGTAGGTGTTGTCGGACAATGTCAACTTAATGGCCATGAACTTGACGAACCAAGTGCGGTCGATTGCCGAGGTGACGAAGGCTGTCGCCGGCGGTGACTTGACGAAGCGGATCACAGTCGACGTACGCGGAGAGATGCTCGACCTGAAGAAGACCGTCAACGGCATGACTGAGAGTCTCAGTGTCTTTGCGGATGAGGTCACCCGAGTTGCGAAAGAAGTCGGTACCGAAGGTAAGCTGGGCGGTCAGGCGCGTGTGCCTGGTGTTGGCGGTGTCTGGAAGGTTTGTGACAATGGTTCAGTATGATTGGGCGGTGATAGTGACCAATCTTACCTGTAGGACCTCACGGACAATGTCAACGTCATGGCGTCCAACCTGACTTTACAAGTGCGGACGATCGCAGTGGCAACAGTACGTTGAGGCACGGGTTTTGCAAGTAAAGATACTCACTACTTTGCAGAGATCCGTCGCTCGCGGTGACCTGACCCGCAAGGTCACTGGTGTCTCAGTTTCCGGAGAAATGCTCGACTTAGTGAACACCATCAACTCTATGATCGACCAGTTGGCTATCTTCGCCGCTGAGGTCAAGAAGGTTGCTCGAGAGGTCGGAACCGAGGGTAAGCTTGGTGGACAGGCTGAGGTCGGCAATGCCGAGGGTGTTTGGCAGGACATCACGTATGTTCTCTTAGTGCCTATGTGTCGTCTCATGTTAAGACATGCTATCTCGTGTAGGATGTCTGTCAACACCATGGCAAGCAACTTGACGACGCAAGTGCGCGGCTTCGCTCAGATTTCGGCTGCGGCCATGGATGGAGATTTCAGTCGATTCATTACAGTCGAAGCTAGTGGCGAGATGGACTCGTTGAAGACACAGATCAACCAGATGGTGTTCAACTTGCGTGACAGCATCCAGAAGAACACGGCCGCCAGGGAGGCTGCCGAGTTGGCGAACAGGAGTAAATCGGAGTTCTTGGCTAACATGTCGCACGAGATCAGGTTAGTCGTCTTGTACAGTATACGGCGTGCTTTGTGTCCACACATCTCGCAGGACACCGATGAACGGTATCATTGGTATGACGGAGTTGACACTCGATAGCGACCTTGACCGGTCGCAGCGCGAGAGCTTGCTCTTAGTCCACAGCTTGGCCCGCTCGTTATTACTCATTATCGACGACATCTTGGATATCTCTAAGAGTGCGTAGTCCTCCCTTCACATTGGTACAACTCACCTACCAGTGTTATGCATCACAGTTGAAGCCGGACGCATGACAATGGAGCAAGTTTCATACTCGTTGCGGCAGACCGTCTTCGGCATCCTCAAGACATTGGTAGTCCGGGCATCTCAGAATCAGCTTGATCTAACCTACGACATCGATCCCGAGATCCCTGACTCGCTCATTGGAGACTCCTTGCGCTTGCGCCAGGTCATCACCAACCTTGTCGGCAACGCGATCAAGTTCACGCCATCTAGAGCTTCGGCTAAGGGACACGTCGCTCTCAGCTGCCGATTGCTTGCTCTTGACGATCAAAATGTTACCTTGGAGTTCTGTGTTTCCGACACCGGTATCGGTATCGCGAAGGACAAGTTGACCATGATCTTCGACACTTTCTGCCAGGCAGACGGTTCAACGACAAGGGTACGTCCTTCATGTGATCATAATCACACACTCCGAGACTCATGTATGCCAACAGGAGTACGGTGGTACTGGTCTCGGCTTATCCATCTCGAAGCGACTCGTTACCCTCATGCAAGGCAACATGTGGGTCGAGTCGGAAGTCAACGCGGGTTCGAGATTCTACTTCACGATCACGTCGCAAATCAGCGCCTTGGCCATGGATGGAATGCTGTCGAAACTGCAGTCATACCAACAACGTCGCATTCTCTTCGTGGACACTCTTTGTGATCAAACCGGGGTCGTTCAGCGGATCGGGGACTTGGGTCTCGTTCCAATTGTCGTCCACAGTGTTGCAGAGATTAAGGAGATGCCCGAGATCAAGGGAATGGCTGAGATCAAGGATGACAAAGACAAGCAGCATGCGGCCAAGTCACCGCCGTTTGACACTGTCATCGTCGACGGCGTTTCAGTGGTATGTGTATATTACTTTCCTGTATTTTCGTCTGATTGTTCCGCGCAGACGGACCAATTACGGGAGATTGAACAACTCCGGTATATCCCAGTCGTGCTCCTAACACCTCCGTCAATGCCGCGCCTGAACCGTATGTTTCAGTATTTGACGGCACTGCACTGCGCTACACTAATTACTTTTGCAGTGAAATGGTGTCTCGACAACAGCATCTCGGCGCAGATCACCCCACCGACTACGACCCAAGATCTCGCTACAGCTCTTATTACTGCATTGGAATCGAACGCAGTCGCGAATAATGTCGTTCCCCAGGACGAGCCATTGTTCATCCTCATTGCGGAAGACAACCTCGTCAATCAGAAGCTAGCCGTCAAGATCCTCGAGAAGCATGGGCATCGTGTCGAGATTGCGGAGAATGGTCAGTTGGCGATAGATGCTTTCAGGACACGTATCCAAAAGAATGAGCCTTTCGACATCATCTTGGTATGCGTCTTCATCTTTCTACGTGCTCGTACATATTTAAGACCGCAATTATTATCACAGATGGACGTCTCGATGCCATTCATGGGCGGTATGGAGGCGACTGAGCTAATCCGTGCATACGAGAAGTCACACGACCTCGATCCTGTGCCTATCATCGCATTAACTGCCCATGCCAGTGCGTATCGCCTCGGTCTCTGATCATGCTGCATGAACTAATGCTTCACCTCGCAGTGATCGGTGACAGAGAACGATGCCTACAAGCTGGGATGGACGATCACATCACCAGTAAGTCAAATAGTCGTTAACTCGAGGGTGATACCTAATGTTCTCGTGTGCGTGTAGAACCGTTACGTCGCACCGACCTCATCAACTCCATTCATAAACTCGTACATGAGCGCAGAATCAGAATGCATCATCTGCGAAGCGCACATCGAGGGGCGGCGGCTCTGTTCCGAGACTTTCGGTGATCCGTCGGCATCATCCTCTTCTGCTCGCCGGTCTTGTAGCCTTTGACTTCCCTGCTCGTATTTCTGCTTCCATTCCCATATCGTCATGCACTGTAACAGTATCATCGTATGTTAGCAGATGCTATATGTTTCTCACTAGCCGTGTAATTCACGTATCTACCGTTATGGCTGTTCTTCGCTTTCTATCTTTCTCTTGTATCCTGTCTCGCAGCTACGTAGTATATCCCAACGACAATGCGCATGGTTTGATACAAGGAAGTCTGGTCTGTCTGCACTAAGTGACTCGTCCCACCCTCCTATCGTTCTCCTGTTGGCCCTCATGACCCTTCAAGACCTCAAGACCTCACGTTCCAGGGTCAGTGAGTCGGAGCAGCCATAACTCAAGCTATGAAACAAGGCTGATCGAGAGACCAACACAACCATGGGTTACTTGTCAATAATTTCAATGTGATCGAGCGGAAGAAGGAGGTACATGATGTTTCTATACGTTTTCATCATCGTGATAATACGACTAGACATCCCTTTCGTCTAAGCTCCATTGCTGCTGACATCTAGGGACGAAGCAGAGGGATTAAACGGGGCACGGTGGCTACTCACGGACCTCCACCACCTGGCTATGCGTCGCGAAGGCTATCCCTGCGCCCGTTGACTGCATCTGCATTTCAGTGTCGTCTCTCCTACAAAGACCACACAGTCAGTCGAATGCAAAACTATGGCGGTCAATAGATCACTAACCGAGCTTTAGAGGTTGCCGCATCTAACGCAGCAGCCTGAAACTCGCTCAGTGGTGCCGAGTACTTTGACTCTGAATTTTCGTATCTGATACGGTGGCGTTCGTTGAGTCTGGAAGACCCTGTTTTTAGTTCCATCGATCAATACTAGAACCAAGATCACGCCCACACAATGAGTGCGGTATTGATGTTAACTTCCATGTTTCCATCAGCATACAGTGTCTTAACAATGAAGAAGCACTTACTCGTGCTTGAAGGGTAGTAAAACAGGCTGCTTCTGGTATCGCCAAGCTGACCCGCATTATACTGTACCAAAATGATGAAACCGCTCGTGTGCAAGGATTTGGCGAGACCTACCAGAACTACTTCCAGCAGCTGCAGTACGCTGTAAATAATCATTGAGTAGCAGCAAATCAGAGCACGTCGGAGTGACACGATGGCATTCAAAAGAGCGTCGATTGCATCTCGACACTTACAAGAGAACCAGGCCGCGATTGACGACGAAGGTAATGAGCTTGCTGATCATGTTATCCGTACTGCACGTTGATACTGCATCAATAAATGCCACTCCTTATTCGCGTGTATCTGGTACTCACGTCCTGAATCCGCTCTTCGAGCCGTGCAGGATAAAGATTAGCGACAAACTGATGTAGACGTTCGTCGCAAGCTCCGTAACGGACTGCAGCCGCGAGGGTACCTTCAACAATGAAATCAGTACCTGGCTATTCGGAACTGCGAAGAGAAGGCTTGACAAGAAGATGTGCAAAGACTAAAGTCTCGCTCTCTTCGGTACTTGTTTGCGCGAGGTTTCTGTGTATGGTTTATGTTCAATATCTTTACATCTGACACGACAAGCTCACGTCTCGTATACCATGGCTGTTCAATAACGGCAATGAGTAACCGAGATGTGCGGTATGAGCTCTTGATATGCTTACCAAAGCTAGCAGCTACATTGGCATGCCATGAATAAACAGAATTCTTCAGTTACATCCTCAGTCACGGTGGCACTCACCTAGAGCCATCAGCGTCAATGCAACCTATCGGACTGAACTAAGCCGAAAGATCGCGCTATGGATAACATGCGTACCGCAAAAGCCGTGAGCAGTATACGCAGCCATGGGTTTCTCGACACTGTCCAATTATGAGCAATGAAGAAACAGTTCGTCATTGATTGTCATGCTACTCACAAATCCATATGTTGTGTATGTAGAACCTGCCATAGCCGTCAGCACGTGGCCATAGAGTCAGAATCTTAACGTTACCATTGCACAAATACGATGGCGAGTGCCTGGTTACAACCAATCAGACTTGAACCGGGTTGACGCGTTATCCTAGTGGTACTCACCGAGAAAACCCAAACCTTGAACACATTTCGTTCAAGCTCACGTCTCCTGCGGAATTAATGGTGGCTTACCGTGTAGTCACTGATAAACCATGCACACGGGTCAGTCGTAGTGCCGGAAGATACAGTAGGCATCGGCGCAGAGACATACCTCGGCGTCCAAAACTCGGCAGCAAGTACGTTGCCACGATTGCTCACAACACGGTACCAAAGAGCCTATCCTTCATCAGCCCATGTCACACGGATGCAAATACAAGGGTATGCACATTGCAAACAGTGATCTCCTTCACGGTGTCCAGTGCACTGGAAGGTTTGTCAGTACGAACACTGGAGGTCTGGCCTGATCATCATCATACAACAGGAATAAGACCTGACGCAGGTGGTTGGTGAGTAAGTATGCATGGCCTACGTGCGTACACTTACGAAGATCTTCACTCGTATTTTGTCTTTAGGATAGTTTTGAAAATAGTAGAGGATCTGGGCTATAGTGCCTCCATAAACCCTGCGAACCTGCGTCAGCCATTAGTAAGACGATATGGATAACATGCACGAACATCCAGGAGAATAACATCCCAATAAACGTTGTGGTAAAAGCACTTGCAAAAGCTTGGGATACCGAGGTGGACATCTTCGACTGAGTGCCGGTGCTTACTGACTAACGAGCAGTGACCCAAAGGCTCAATGAGAGGCTGCCTTTATAGATGGACTGAACGAGAATGAGAAGGTGTTGATTCAATGCGGCACACCTCTCGACAGAACATCTAGGATCTGTCACCTTGAATCTTGCATGTCAGGTCAGGGCCTTGTACATTGAATCGAGAGCACTGTGCGACCTCGAAATACGCATTCATCAATCACGCGATGTGAACGAACTTAGGACGACCTGTAGTCACTGCTGATACAACGAGCTGTGGCTCTTGAGTTCGCACAGCCATTGTCAACGGAGACAGGTTTCTGCAGTCCCAGAACTGTAGAGTGATGTGTATTGCGCCATCTTATGATGTGCGCACAATGCAGACGCTGAATAACTTACCAATCGCAGGCATGATACACTATCGATAGGGACAATGTTGTTCTTCGAGGCATCTCGGGCCCGCGGTATTGGATCCTGGCACTGGACTAGTTGTGTAATGAAAAGAAAATCATACTGATAGCAATATTTTCCGGATGCGTCAGTATACTAGTTACACAGATATATTGGGCAGTACTCAAGTTATAGGTATGGGCCAGGAGACCCAAACTCCAATAGCAACCCGAAGGGCAACTTGTACTAGGGACCCCATCGGACTCGGAGCAATCAGCGACATGCACCCGCGGCTGAAGCCATCGTCTAGGCTGTCCACTGGCAGATTCTGTGGTTGAATCAGTCTATCAAGAGGCTGGTAGGCAGATCCGCGGCAGTCATCTGTGACTTCAGTTCGAACTTATCGACACCGCCGGCATGTACACTTGCAAAGGGTTCCACAGAGAGGCTTACAAGTCCCAGCTGCACCGCCGCATCACAGCCCCCAGCGACGTTAACAAACCTTGGGCGACAAGAAAGGGGTCATATTTCAAACACTAGCCAAGCCTCAAGGCCACTGGCGCCAGGGGTGGACAGATCCAAGATGATACGTACCGCGTCTGAGTCGTGAAGTCGCCCACTAGCATATGTATCTGTCGGATTGACTGAGCAACAATGACAGTACCATGTACTAGCGGCATAGTGCGCGATGTCATCGAGAGATGCTCGGAAGACTTGGAAAAATCGAGAGAGTAGAAATGGCACAGATAAAACTGAGCACGGAAGTGGAAGACAAAGGTGAGGACAGAAGGTAAATCAGGAGGATGAGCACTCAAAAAAGTCTGATTCAGAGCGACGTGTTCAACAATAACATGAACTTGTTTAGCCGCCCGCCGGGACATGCGAGCGCCTACGTACGTGGGGCAATGCACGCGCCTCGGCCGGAACGATAACCTGAGTTCGTCTCCTTCAAGGTCTCCTCCAAGTGAACAGCCAGTCAGATATTCCGTGTCGCAAGTGCCCTTCTACCCGTCAGGGGGATTGACTTTAGGGGCTTCCTACGGAAAAGTAACCAATCGTCAACCTTTCCGCCTCAAGACAGACGTGGAGGAGTGTTCAGCGCCGCTAGAGTCAATAGGTCGCGCTGCTCATGCTGAAGCTGGGCTCAAATCTTTTCAACTTTCAAGACTACTCGCACGGAGAGCATCGTTGAGCTATGAAGCGGACAAGTGCTTTCAGATTGGCTATTGCCTTTTCGGTGCTTTGTCTTACTGCTTGTACCTCGACACACTCTTCCCAGGACGCACCTGTGCAGCAGTTCTTCGAGCGGCATGGAGGTAGCGGGTCTGCACACACCAACAACTGGGCAGTCTTGGTCTGTTCGTCGCGGTACTGGTTCAACTACAGGGTGAGTGGACGTGTATGGTTCGTGCACAGAAATATTCATGTTGGGCGGTAGCATATGGCAAATGCGCTTGGGATGTATCGCACAGTCAAGCGCCTCGGTATCCCCGACTCGAACATCATTCTAATGCTTGCTGATGATGCTGCGTGCAACCCGCGTAACAAGTTCCCAGGCTGTGTCTACGCAAACCCAGGACGCCATTTAGACTTGTACGGTGACAACATCGAGGTCGACTACCGCGGCTACGAAGTGACTGTGGAAAACTTCTTGCGGGTCCTAACAGGTGTGTGCTACATACGGTAAGGCAAAGTGTACATCAAACCTCGTACTCAGGTCGGATGGACAACTCTGTTCCACGTTCGAAGCGACTTCTTACCGACGACCGCTCGAATATATTTGTCTACATGACTGGCCACGGTGGTAACGAATTCCTCAAGTTCCAAGATAACGAGGAGATTAGTGCGTTTGACATCGCGGATGCATTCGAACAGATGTGGCAAAAGAAGCGGTATGGCTTATCGCTGGCATGAGGTACCCCAAGTCAATAACACCCACTTGCAGATATAATGAGATATTCTTCATGATCGACACTTGCCAAGCCAATACCATGTTCTCAAAGTTCTACTCACCGAATATTCTAGCAACGGGATCGTCCGAGATTCATGAGAACTCCTATTCTGTGCGTTGACTTTTCGTCGCTCAGCTGTCTGGCATTGAGCGATCATCGTGCAGCATGAGAACGACCATGACATCGGCGTAGCTGTCATCGACAAGTTCACGCATTACGTGCTGCAATTCATGGAAGGAATCAATAAGACGAGTCAAGCCTCTATGCAGGATTTGGTACAGTCGCCCGGTGATCGTCTGCCCTCCATTGGCTGAACCTCTCCGTTGCAGTTCAACACGTTTGATCCGGCGAAGCTCGATTCACACCCTGGCGTTCGCTCAGATCTGTTCCACCGGCCACTGGACAAGACGCTAGTAACGGACTTCTTCGGCGGCGTCGCTCAGGTGGAGATCATCCCGCCTGCACCTCAAGATGCCGCAGCAGGCACTGAAGCCTCGGAATCTCAATCACAGACATCGCTCGCGCGAGAGATCTTGGACACTTTCATTGACCCTTCCACCCTCACGCTGAGCTGGGAACAACTCAATGCTTCCAGCGCCACGGTCTCTCGACACCATGGCGGCGCCGATGTTGACTACACGAAGCTGATCGCTGCCGCGACGGAGAGCCAAGTCACGCCGAAGACATCATTCACAAGCACGTTGAGGGCCTGGGTGTCCAGTCTACTGATCCTAGTCCTGATTTCATGGGCGGCCGTGCCGCGAGATCGCTCTTCGTCCAAGCATTGACTGGCTGGTTGTTTTGGACCCGCGACGCGCGGGTCCTAACTGGATAATGTACACCTGTAACTAAAGATCGACCCTCTTCCCGTCACGCGAACTCGTCTTGATCGCCTCCAGCAACTGCTTCAGCTTGACCGCGTCCTCCAATGTGGGGAAGTTGCCGGTGTCGCCCTTCGCAAACTCCGCCCATGCCCTGCCGGGATTCGTCAGCCCCTCTTGCGGCAGCTCGACTTTCTCTCCATTCAGGTACAGGTCCGGCTCGTATATGTGGATGTACGCCCCGGCAGGCTCATCGCTCTCGATGCGGATCGAGCCTATCTCGCCATCAATGACCCAGAGGAGCGGCGAGCCGGCCTTGCCGCCATCCGCGCTGACGCCGCCGCGCCAGTGGACGCTCGCGACGGCGCCGTTCGCGAGCGTGCCCGTGAAGGCTATCTGGTTTGCACCTGTCTGTGGGATGATCTTGCCTGTTGGGTTACCCGCTGCGTCGACGAGCTCGGCGGTGGGGTACTGGACCGCGAGTGTCGCGGACACGGAGGTGAAGGGCCCGAGCGCGTGCGTGAAGCCTTCCAAGAAGTGTCCGCCAATCACATCCAGGAGCGTGGTGCCCTGCTCTGCGTCGGCGGTGAATGTTCCACGTTCGGAGATCTTGGGGCCCCAGACGTGTAGCGGAGGATTAGGGGCGCGTCCAACCTATGCAACCATTCATAACGTGCTTCACAGGCGCTTGGACGGTTGACTTACAAACGTTGTGGACAGGACGCGCCCTATGTCGCCGGACTCTACTATTGACTTGATCTAGAGGACGACCAGAGCTGATTTAGCGCCAGCGCAGGCAAGAAAAGCATCACGCGTCACGGCTTACCTTCTGGATTGCGCGAGACTGCCTGCATTGGGTGCCGACCATGGTCTTGAGGCCCTTCTTCCTCGCCGCATCGGCGATCTCTGTAGTTTCCTGCAGACTCTTGCCTGCAGGCCACTCGATGAAGAAGTTCTTACCTGCCTCGATAATTGGCAGGACCGCTGTCTTGTGCTCCGGGGTCTTGACCGCGACCGCGATGAAGTCGAGCTCAGGGTCGGCCGCGATCCCTGCCGTCGAGCCATGGTATGGTTTCACGGAGTGTCTTGTGAGTTCTGAGTATTCCTCTGCGCTCGCCGCGGCTGAGTTGGCATTGCTCGTGGATACCGCTGCGAGTGTGTAAGCCGAGTTCAGCGGGGCTTGCAGAAGTGATGGCGCGAGCATCTGTGACGCCCAACCCTGGGAGGAGAGCCCGACGAATCCGAGGCGAATGGTCATAGTGTGAATAGTGCGTGCTGCGTCCCGTCATTGACAATGTCGCGTTATATAAGAGTGACCGTACGACGGGGACGGATGGCGCTCACTGACCTCTTGTTTTCCGATATTCTCGGGTTACAATCGCCGGCGCGCATGCAGATGGTGTCGGGTCGGGATATGCAGCATAACAGCATCCAAGTTAGATCGTATTATTACTGTTACTAACGTGCTTCACTACCCGGCGCCGACAGTTCACCGGGTCGCACTCCGCTTAGTGATGCAGTGCCAGTCGGAGATAACTCGACACTGGAGCTGGCCATGTTCAAGTTGGGTCCGCTGAACGCGAGCACTCGACTTCCCGTGTTAGGGGTTCCGTGGATACATTGCTACCTCTCGCATTAAGTATCCTCCCGAGCAACTAATAAAGTTCGTGCTCTGTAGCTTCATGGTCCTTACTAAGCCCTTCGAATTCAAGCACTCCCATCGTATCATTTCAGTATGGTCCATTCCAAGGGATCACCGCAGGGAACGTCACGTCCTTCCTTGGCATGTCGTATGCCCGAGCACTGTAAGCTGCCCATTACATTGCATGGTGATGGCCAATGAGGCCTGCAGAATTTTGAATTGAAGTATAGGCGACTTGCGCTTTGCGCCCCAATTAAAGCCCCCACAGTCCTTCGAGGGTGTATGCAAGGTGTATGTCACGCGTCCTCCTACGGTACCGCCTGCTACCAGCAAGCCTCTGCTCCACCTGCTATCGACTCGACATTACCATTCAATCAACATTTCACTCAGGACGTTACCGGCTAAGCAGTCGGAAGATTGCATGGAACACGGCTCTAGTTCTCTAGCTTTCGGTCAACGCTGACAATAATCGTTCCTAGGTCTGTTTGTCAGTGTCCTAAAGCCGGCAAGCTCAGCGGCGGTGAATAGCCTTCCGATGCTTTTCGTAAGCCACCCTCACATGCCATACAAAGAGCATAGTCTGACCCGTTTATGACCTAGTGATCTTACGAAGGAGCGTTCGACTGGACGACTCTTCGAGAGATCCTGAACAGGAGATCATCGAGCGTTCCTTTCTCCTCGGTGAACCTATCATCTTTGTTTCTGTCAATTATCAGCCTGACGGTAGGCTGGTCATCAGCAGCAGTACACTCCGTATGTTGACCCGACCTCCTTCGTCACTCCATAGTGAGTGAAGAGGCACTCAAGGCCGGTTTTTTTGGATTCCCGTTATTGTCTTCGAGGGCCGAGCCCTATGTAGACAGTACTCTAGCTATAAGTAGTACGCATGGTTCGTGCAGTCTGAATCGGAGCTGGGCATGTGCAAGGCCGGTTTGACGAATATAGGGTTGCACGACCGTGAGCGTATGCTCTTGCTGTATATGACGCGCATATACGGAATGCGTGCCAGAGAGACTCTGAGTTCAATGGGTCAATCAGTGCATTGGTGAATTTTCCGGTGACCCGGCCAGCAAGATCACGATGTGAGTAGCTCTCCCCTACGGTGCATCTTCCCGATGTCTTGAAACCCTGTGGCACAGATGGGTTCTGTTCTCCGTTGGACTGCAGCTCGTCATGAACAGCGGCGACACAGAGACACTTTCCGGGCAGCAGTCACGGTGAGTCTAGGCGCCAAAAGCCTGAACGGTGACCTTCAGTGCCTCACTACCGCTTTGATTTATATGGCGCCTCCTCTTTTCTACGACTTTGGGAAAGCGGGTCTCCCTACTAGTACTCTCCGCACAATGTTTTTGCTGGTCAATCCTACTACGACTTCCTCGTGGATTACATCGGTTACTCGAAGCAGGCAGATACACTCACCTGTCTCTCCCAGGTACTGGCGGAGCGGACGCAGGCCGCCGTCAACATGACGCCAAATAGCCGTAGCTATACAGAACATACCCTCTTGTGGCCGACTCGACAATGATCTGTTCCCCCAGATTCCACAACGGCTGGTGCTCATGGGGCAGTATATGAAGGTGAATCTACCTCCTCCTTGAGTGCCCAGGCGTCACATCGTATAGCTGGTGCGGGCTGATATGGCATAGGTTCCGATCATTTCAGGCGACTGCGATGACGAAGGAACATGGTTCTAGCTGGGCAATATTGATGTCACGTATACCCCCTCTTCCCTCAGCCGTCCGCTAGTTTCTCTAACATTGCCCACTCAATCCTGGCCGGAGAAGACTTCATAAACGCGGAGTACTTATGTCCTCATCAAGTACTTCTCATACGGAGTCAGCTCAATCATCCATCCAGATCTTTGTCGGGTGCATCTACAATGAGGCATTGCTTGCTGGGGAAACAGCATACCCGGAAAATCCCAGCTTCGTACGTTCGCCGTCCGGAGTTGTCTTCATGCGAGTCTCATCACACGTTGTCAAGGGCCTCCCTTTCTGGATTGGCTATGCAAATGAACTCACGTAAGTGGACGATTGTCGGCCCTCAGCGGATAGCGTGATTATACCCGCAATTCGCTGAATTCAAGCGTATAGTAGCACTCATCGGAGGTCGGCAGTTCCAGTTACCCGTGTATTGGTATTGGAGACTGTCGCGTACACAGGACGCGTGGGCATACCGTACGTTTCTCAGGAGTGACCAATACTCGGTGGGTTGATCATGCATGGCTGTCGTTGCCAGTCTTCAATGAACGACAATAGAGGTCCTGCGTGAGAGCCTACTAGGCTTCTCGGACCTATCCTAGTTCTTCAGCGATGTCGACTACTTACGGATGAATGCAGTGAGTACGTATATTTACGTATATTTGAATTTGACCAGTCACGATCAGTGTTTTCACCGTGACTGCGTTTAACCTTGCGACGAACCTCGATCCGAAAGCTGCATCAGGCCTTGCGCATTATATCAGCGGATGCACTGGGACTCACAGCGGGTATCCGACCCTTCCAGGATTCCAATTTTGCCGCAGATACGTCCCGTGAAGGCCCACTCGCGAAGTTTGGCCTCCCACAGTGGCACGGCATGCGGCGGTGATATCATTAGATGCAGTAGAAATGATAGGTACCCGTAATGCCAGGCATGTACTCATCACTATGTTATGATGGGCTGTTCTGTGCACGCCTACTACTGACTACTATGTAATACGAGCCTTGCCTTTGCGACGTATTGTCTGCTTCGAAGTAAGAGAAATCATAAGTTTGTATATGTGTTCTTGGCTTGAAGCTCATCCGGAGTATATGAAGGAATAGCAGGCGGCAGCAGCTGACGGCGGCGCAGCGCCGACCGTAATCTCAGCGATGCGGCATCCACCGGTCAGCCACAGTTCGTGTTGCCGCATTTGGAATGATGCCTACCCTTTCAGGCAGGCCGAGCGCGCCCCCTGCATTCGGGCTTCTCGTCCGACCAGAGTGCTGTCAGATTTGAATCTCCGCTGTCTGCCCTGTGAAGGCATATAATCCTAGTCCCTTCTTGAGAAGACCTTTATCATCATCTCCCATGTGCTTCGTGCCGTGACTTGCTACCGTCCTCAGTCTGAGGTTCTCCGAGAAGTGGAACAATACACTCAAGTCGACCCCGGGGACCACTCGCGAGCGAGTATATGCGTCTAATAATCATCTTCTTTCAGGCGACAGCGTTATGTGGCTCGTTTCCGCGCGGTTTGTACCATAAGTATGCCAATGTGACAGGATATATGCGGTGTTCCCCGCGCATGTACGGCCTGGCGCCTTCCGGCTTGGACCCAATCGAGGTCCTGCGATGTATTACCGGGCTACCTGAAGCACTCGTCTCCACATTGCGACGTCTGTATGTGCTTAATTTTACGTCTTTGCGCCTCATGTCGGGGAAGTAGTCTCACGTCTTCTCAGCAGGCGACCGTTGGAACGCCAGACTTCGAGTTCACAATAGAGTCCGTAGGAGCTGAGATGAGGTATCTGTCTGGACCAATCGATCGTACGACGCGTCAGTGCAAAAGAGTCTGTCTAGCTCGAGAAGGCTCGACCAGAAGGCCTGATAGGCCGCGCCACCCACCCACTCAGTGAGGACATTTACACACTACTACTAGGTGAGAACTTCGTCAATTAAACGAAGATGCGTGACTGTTTTTGAAACCCCGCATACACAAGACGTATCAACCTCGACGACGCGTCGACCAGTGCAGATCAGCTAAGCAGCAAGAGACTTAGGGACATACACCCACTTTGCTGGGTGTAGCAGTCGGTTAGGGCGCCGCGATGTTCGCTTGCGCGGAACGAAGACCCGCTGAATGCAGCCGCTCGCAGTGTGCCATCGACATTCGCAAGGCAGCGATTGGGGCCGGCGTGCGGACTTGAAAATACTGTCAACTCTCAGGCTCACATCACGGCCAATCGGCCTAGCCGCCATGCATGCGCTGGGACGCCGCGATAAATTTTATCGGACGCAGATGACAATCCCGCGTGAGTTCTACTCGCGGGCTGGAATTCAGCGAAGTCATAGCAGCTTGACTCTCAGAGACATGCAGTTGTTGGAAAGGCGGTTCGCTCTGCACGAGGTCGGCTTCCTGTGCGAGCTACAAGGTGCGATGCTAGTCGTGGTGTCCTACGTTCAGTACCAGTAGACTGAGAGAAGCCCGCGAATACAGGGAGGGCCTTCGCCGCCACCTTTCTGTCTGCCTCGAGGCAAGCGGCGAACGAGCGAATTGCGGGCGGATGGCACGCATCGGTAATCTCAAGCTTATTTCTGCATCTCATGTTAGATCTTCTTCTATGATGGCGTCATGGCAACTAAGTATATTTATGAAGACCGGAGCCGACCAGCCGCGCGCTGGCGGGCGCGCGCCTCGCCAATCCTTTCCACGCCGGGAGCGCAATCTCGTCTGGCGAACAAGGCTGCAAGCGTTCATGCAACGCCACGAAGGGCCGATGATAGGCAAGGTTTCATTTCGAAGCGGACGCTGAAGCGCCGGGAAATGCCAGACAACCAACTATAGAATACAGAAGATCGTACGCAATGGAGGAGATGGAATGCGCAGCAGGCTAGATGCAGCAGCACACAGGCCCCGACGCACGACAGGCTCCCGCGGCTATAATATAGGCACACAATGCATACGGCGCGACTCCACCTTCGACTTAAGTATTGAAACCCACCTGAATTATAGATGGACTTCGCAGCTATCAAGCCGGTTACAAAAATAGTACGCTCTGGTCACAATGGGTGGTGCCCTCAGATGGTACGTGCCGGACTGCATTTCGAAATCCGCGGTCGCAAATATGGTGCCGTAATCGATCAAATGTGAGGGTGACACGCCATGTATGCCCTTGCGCGGCGGTGTTCTGCATCCATCCAATGCCAATACTCAATCAAGATAGATCCACCGGAGTAGTGCCAGCGCATGCCGCGAGACGCTGTGCGAAGACGAGAAGACGGGGAAGTTGAGAACACAGGGAGCGGAAGTTCAGCACGAAGTACTCATCGACGAGATGACAAATTCGTTGCCACATGTGCTCGAGAGAGGCCGCTGGTCGGCTGTCGACTACGAGCGAAGTTGGGGAATGGAAGGACAGCGGTGTGTTGGGGAGAGGTCGCGTGAATGGCTGGACAGAGTTTGGTTGGCGACGTACTATCTTGGACGCACGGCACTTACTCGCCGAGCGCGGTTCCGCTCGTAATGTGGCGATCATGACCGAGGATGGAGCCAATTTCGGGGCCGACTCGTCGTACTTGGCAGAGTCGATGTCGAGGATGTCGAAAAGGCCAAGGAGTCGGCCTCGCTCAGGCCTCGACGCTTACTCCGGGGAGCAAAGTCAGGGGGAGCGCAGCAGCAGGCCGCAGTGGGATCAGATACGAACGACGTAATGCGCAGGCGAACAGCGATGGCGAGCTCACTGACACAACCCACCACTCAAGCCACATCTCCATCCATCTCATCTGCGTGTCCGGCGCCCGATACCCACGAGAACGGCGGAAGGCGGCGCGTGCGCCCCTCGATGTCGGTATTTCACGCGCACACTGCTCTGAACCGCGCGACTGCGAACCATGGCGCGTCGTCATTAAAGGCCTCAAGGCAAGAGTATGGCGTCTTTACATGGCTCGCAGCTCGTAATAGAAGCGAGGCGAGTGGAGACGGACGGGGGGTGTCTGACGCGGTGTATTTCGAGGTGAGCGTCGAAGCACCAAGCGTGGCAAACATCAGAGCTATTCACCAGGGGCGTGTTGGTTGTCATCTGCTGCCGGAGAAACTTGTCACGCTGTACGGATGTGGCAGTTTAGTTGACTGGGAAGCAGAGATCTGGGGGTGGAAGGTAAGTCCAAAGGAGGCCAATGGCCGCTTGCATTCCTGAGGTGCTGATCCGGCATGGAGTGGAGTACTTGTCAGGCAACCTTCGTCATGATCTGAGGCGCACGACGGAGGTCCAAGCAGGGGCAAAGAACGATGTCAGCAACGAAGTCAAAGTGCAAATACAAGAGTCCGCTGCGCATAGCATGGCTGCGAGGATGAACGTCACGAGAGAGGGGGCTGAGCAGGGCTGAGCGTGCGCGCAGCACGGTGGCCGCGTTGCGATGGTCAGCCCCGTGTGGATCTGCGTCGGCAAAGGGCGGGCCGGAGATACCGATTGGCCCTTGACGTCAAGACGCCCAAAAGTGGCTGGACGTGCTCCAGCGAAGACGGCACGGCAAGGCGAGATCCATTCGGCGCGCGGGCACCCTCGCCCTGAACTGTCGGGATCATGGCTGGAGTCGGCGCCCAGTCGGGTTCTCATCTACTCAAAACTACGCTGCTGCACTGGCCTGCCGCTCTGGACCCCCGTGGAGCCCCCGCTTTGTTTGCCTTGTAACGACCTGTAACGACTTCGACCAGACCTCGGCCCAAGCCAACAATCGATTGTTTCGCCCCAAACTACGCACGCTTCCTTACCCGTTTTGATACTCGACCGCTGCGGTGCTTCTCCTCGCTTCGACGTCCAGCGACTCTTCGCGGTTGGAACACAAAGCCACCGCCACGTCTCAGATACGACTTTTCAGCCAGACAGACGTGTCTAGACCGGTCTCCTATCTCACCGCCATACTCTGTGAGTGCCACCGCTCATCCCACCCACTCATCATCCTTTTTCCCTCTCTCTTCCGCTCCTTCATAGACTCCACCTTTGCGTCCGCCCCCCCTCTTTCCTTTCTGTTTCTTTCTCTCTTTCTCTCTTTCCCTCTCTCTCCCTCTCTCTTTCTTCAGTACCATACTCACATACTACTACCATGCCTCCCCCTGTACCACCATCAATAGAGAGCATTCTCCAGCTCTCCGGCATCCCAAGTGCGCAGCCCTCGACAACCACCCTCACCACTCTCATGGACTCCGGCAGTCCTTCCGGCAGCCCCCCGCGAATCACTTCCCCGCTCCCCACCGATCCGAACGACAACCGGCCACCCGGTGGTACGCGTCGGTCCAATGGAACAAAGACCCCACGCAAGGTGCAATGGACGGACGAGCGCGAAGCAGTCGATTCGCCGCGCGCACTGGACGAGCACGGGCTTGACGTGAGTACTCACTTCATTGTCAAATTTTCTTTTCGTGATCTGTCGTGCGCTGGACGGTGCGGGCCGCGATCGCCGCGTTGCACCACGGCCACACCGCGTTATCGTGTCGCCATGTCCGCGTCTTGATACGCACGATTCATTTGCGCGACACATCAGCGCGGTCTATGACAGCGGATGCTGTAGACGGGGTTTGTCTCAACGTCTTATTGACGCGCAAATTACTCTTTGCGAGTAATCCTACCGTCCTGCTCCCGTCCAACGTGGGCCTTTTGTCATCCGGGACACGGGGGAACCGAGATACCGAGCCTCGTCGCCAGTGCTTCGATCTTGGGCCAAATGCTGAGTATATGTCGGTGCGGCCGTCCAGGCTGCGCTCTGTAAAGTGTGGCTGAGGTGCTAGAAAACGGGAGTCAGGGAGGCCTTCAACACAACTATATATCTCGCTTGGGCCTCCTCTCAGCTGACCTTGGTGCACGTCGTATGGGGCGCGATACGGCGCTGGCCGTGGAGCCTCCGCCCTAGGGCGCCCGGTACTTAGCCCTACCCTCCTAGGTCAGCCGCTTCTGCTAGCTACCCGTGGTTAGACCTAATATGAACGCGCCGCACCGGATCCGAGACCATGGCCGAGATCTGCCAATCATTGGCATTTTCTTTCACTGCCCCCGACAAGCACTTTCCATTTCTGGATGCTAATGTCGATCACACCCGCAGCCATCCGCCTTCCAAGAGCTTGCAAGTGCGCTTGAGCGGCACCGTTCAGACTCGCCGGCGAGCCTCGCGCGGATGGGGTCGCGACTCGAGCGACTCGACACCAACCTCACACGTGAATCGACGTCAACAGAAGACACCACACCGGACGGATACACACCCCCTTCGCACCAAGTCCCCGGCGAGCAGTTCATCGATCCAAGCGAGACCGCAGGATTGCCCGGCGCGGGTACCGAGCGCCATTCCGTTCAACAAGCGCAGCAAGTCATCAATGCCCACCGTCGCGGGATGTTCGGCGGCGTGCACATGCCGCACATACCCCATTTCGGACGGCGCACGGACGAGGTCGACGCCCGCGGACGCAAGCGCTCCAGCGAGGTCAATGAGGTCCGCAATCGCAAAAGCCACGGTCACAACAAGAGTGGCAGTGGTAGCGGCAGCGGCCACAGGCGGCGCTGGAGCTTCTTCCGCCCTGAGACCTCGTCGGAGTCGGACGTCGAGAAGAGCGCAGATAGTGCGCGCATGTCGGGCGTCCCCCGCGGCGCCGGTGTGCTCTCCGCCCTCCTTGCGCTCTACGACAACGCGGACGCGGCGTCTCAGACCGTCGGCAGTATCTCTACGCGCTCGTCTTTCGATGAGTCCCGTCCGTCATCGAGGGCACGGTCGCGTGAACGCGAGCGCGGCTGGGCTGGGTCGGCCAATAGTTCATCGGCGTCGCTCGCCCTGCCGACGCTACGGGTACCGAAGCCATGGGCGGATGATCGCCCGGCGCAGGCGCGCAATGCAGGCGGCGTATTCGGTGCGCTCATCGCGAGCACTGGGAATGTGTCCGGCGTCGCCGCTCCGCAGAACAGCACACTCCAGCCGAACGTCAAGCGGCCGGGTTACCACCTGTCTAGATATTCGCTGGAGAGCAGCGTGCCGAAGACGAAGCAGGATAAATCAACGCAGGAGCTCACGCGCACCCGCAGCATGCACTTCGAGACGACGGCGAATACGCACGAAGCAGGTGGCACGTCGCCGGACCACCCGTCACACCTCCGGACTTCGTCGCTTCCGCAAAATACTCTGGATGAGTCGCCGGCGTCCACGAAGAGCAGGTCGAAGTGGACCGGCGGCATACTGAAGGACCTCCCCGTTCCTAAGCATGGCTGGAGCAGGGCAAACACGCCGAGCACACCTGGGACGCCGACCAGCGACGAGGGAGACTACTTGGACAAGGAGAAAATCAAGATACGCGAACGAGAGAAAGAGGCCGAGCGGGCAAAACGTGAGAGGCGCAAGCGGAAGAAGGCTGAGATCTACGTACGTACCGTCGTGTATCAAGAACAAGTGTCATCGTGCTGATTTTGATCGGGCTCGTCTTTTAGATTACACGACATGTGGCGGAGATTGTGCAGCGGCAGGAATTTATACTCAAGCTCGCGCGAACCATGATGATGTTCGGCGGGCCGACACATCGGCTACAGGCGCAGATCCAAGCGACCGGCCGGGTGCTCGACATCCAGCTTAGTTGCATGTACCTGCCGGACGTGATGCTCATCTCGTTCGACGATGCCACGACGAGCACGAGCAACATCAAGTTCATCCGCCAAGCCAGTGCGCTCGATATTGGCAAGCTGCAGGACGCGTACGCGCTTTATTGGAAGGTCATCCACGACGATATCTCCGTCAAGGATGCGTCGGTTGCCCTCGATGACCTCATGCGCAAGCCGCAGCTGTACAAGTTCTGGCAACTCATTATCATCGGTGGTTTCTGCTCTGCTTCCATCTGTAGCGTCTCTTTCAATGGCTCCTTCATCGACTCTCTCATATCGTTTCCCCTCGGCTGCCTCCTTATCGTCATTCAAGTCTTCGCTGCTCGCAATGAATTGTACTCTAACGTCTTTGAGTAAGTCCCTCCAAGTCAATGACCTGAACGGATGCTCATCGGTTTATAGGATCATGGTCTGCTTGCTCTTCAGTTTTATCGCTGCCGCGCTAGCGGATGCTCACGGTCACCACATCTGCTATACGGCGGTCGGGTCAGCGTCCATCGTACTCATCCTGCCTGTACGTCAATTTTCACGTCTTCGAGGACCGTTGCTGACAAAGTTCGCAGGGTTTCATCATCCTGTGCGGTAGTCTCGAATTGGCCTCGCGTAACATCGTCTCTGGAGCCGTGCGAGTCTGTTTTTCGATCATCTATTCGCTTTTCCTCGGCTTTGGGCTTTCGATAGGCGCAACGGCCTACTCGAAATTGACCCATCATGAGCTGGCCGGAACGGACGATCTGTCGTGTCAGAGTAGTCACGATGCTACTGGACCTTGGTGGCAACGAACTCCGTCTGTGTGGTGGGGTGAGTGTGTTCCTGTTCACGTCTCGCTGACTCGTGGATTGACTGTCAATCTCACCAGCGTTTTTGACTGTACCGGCTTACTCGTTCTTCTTGAGCTTGCGGAACCATGCGCCCCTCTATCGCAAGGAGACGGTAAGTCTGAGCGCTCCGCGTAAAGGTTCCATCAACGACTCATCCACATACCCGACAGTACCTCCTCGTCGCTATTTCCTGCATTGGTTGGGTGTGCAACCATTTCACCGGCACGAAGTTCCCGAATCAAAACGATATCCCTGCGGCAGTCGGTGGCGCCGCCGTCGGTTTCGTTGCCAATTTGTACGGGAAGTTCTTCAATGGTAATGCCTTCGTCGTCATGGTGAGTGTTATATCGTAAACACCACGTACGGCACGTATCTGACACGTCGTCTAGATCACGGGTATTCTGTTCCAACTGCCCTCCGGTTTGGCGAATGGTGGTCTATTCACGTTCGTCACGGCGGAGACGGATGGCACGTCGTCAAGCGAGTCCTATCTTTCGGGATTCTATACGGCATTGCAGCTTGTCTCCGTATCCATCGGCCTTACCGTCGGGCTTGGCGTCTCCCTTATTCTCGTCCACCCCGTCAAATCCCGCCGGAGAGCGGGCGGAATTTTCAGTCTATGACCGACGTTCCGACCTGCCCCTCGCAGGCTACGTATATCCGGTCGCATTTCTTGTCCTCAGCGCCTTCCTTCCATCAGATTGCTATACCAAGGCTGGGCGCTTTGTATGGTTCATTCGCCTGTCATGATACTTTACCTCGTTGCTTCTCGTGTACAAAAAGCAGATTGGACCGCATCGCATCCGCTTCATGTCAACAAAAGTGATTAACGTACATTCACCCATATAGATATACAGCATAGGGTCCCCCCCCTCCCCCCGCATTATTTGCGTGACGTCCGTAGAGGTCTCCTTCACCGTTCCATAGAGGTTCTTGCGTAACACTGGACATTGTTTTCCATCTGCCATTTAGAATGCTCGCGTAAGTGCCCGCCCGCGGATACCGTATACCCCTCGGTCTATTCCGATGATTATATTTTACCAACCCTTAGGAAGCGACCTCCTTGTGATGTGCGAAATGTAAGTTGGCAGTGTACTGTGGACCTGCCGGGAACACTGTATGCCTTCTCGCAATGCGACGACCGCTCAGGCCGTTCAGGCCGAGTCATGCCTGGCATGGGCTCCTTGAACGGATTCAAGCGGTTCGCTGTTTCCATATGCAGCTGTCGACCTCTTCAAATAGGTCGCGTTAGGGTCTACTCACGGGACACTACTGTAGGTTTCGAATGTCACGGTAGCATCGCCAGGGATCATTTGATCACTCCCTGGACTTCAAATTGGACAAAATTCAGAGCTGTGATAGATACATCAGCGGTACGTAAGGTATGTTGCTACTAACATCATTTATTCGGACGGATGTATTGATACCGAAGACTGTCATAGTGGAGTCATGGACCATAAGACCTCCTGGCGCGTTGAGACCATGGCCAGCTCCAATGGTCACGCTGCCGGTTAACTGTCGCATGTGGCACTGTCCGAATCTGTTGAAGCACATGTACAGCCTACTGGGGTAATGCTATCAGTCATCGGCAGCATTCCTGCCACCGTAGTCGGAAACTTTGATTGAGTTGCATGAAGATGACAAGGACTCCTCCTTGTCAAATGGAGGGACAGCTCTTGGGCTGTGGCAATCAACATATCGTAAATATAAGCTGCTCTGAGATGTGTCTGGTCAACCGGTCACAGGTGAGGGGCCATGATTCTTGAGGTGCCACCAGCTACTGACAGGCTTGCAAGTACAATCGACTCAGCCAGGAATGTCGTCTTCACCGTCTCAAGAATTCGCAAGCGCGTTTGGGCCATCATTCATAGGGATGGTCATCTCATGGATGTTCGAGTATATTCATTATCGCTTGTGTTGCTTTCCATGCTGACTGTCTTGAACGGTACTAGGTTCTTTGGTTGTACCATTGCCCAAGTGCTCTACTATTTTAGCAATTATTCCCAAGACAGGATACAAGTAAAGGCCTTCGTAAGATCCTTTCCACGTATGATCTGCGGTGATATCATTAGTCGTATTGATTTCTAGGTGTCGTTCTTATTGTGCGTTTTCTATCGCTTATTCGACGGGTCCTGTTGTAAGTTGCGACTTACTGAGTTCATAGTACACTGGAGATCGTCAAGATGATCGCTACCTGCAACGTATGTACTCTAGACAAGAGACATTCAGCATACTGATTGATGACAGACGCTTTGGTACGGGGTTGTGTTGAATCGCGATAACATACTCACCGCCCTAGCCTGGATGCCGAGGTGAGTGCCCGTGGCATTTATCATTTGGGTTAAATAAGTTGATTTGTCCGTTCGAGCAGTGCTGACGTGGTGAGTCATTCCCCTCTCGTTTATGTGATTCGAAAGTTGACAAGTTCCGTAGGTTTGGGTCATTTCGGTCAGTACTGGTCAACTGGTGGCTGTTGAGATTCGGAGCATTTCACGGATTCATGCTAATAGACACTTACGACTATATGCGTGCAATGGTTCGTACTTGACTCATTCTCACATAGCTGAGTCGATGTCATGCATTGACGCCCCAATTAGGTATTACATACGTGACATTTGGCTCTGTGAGTGGCGTATATGATTCGTTAGACTGACATAGTCAGTCTAAGTCAGATATTGACAGTGTTGAAGCGTAAACGTAGCTGGATCCGTATGCTGCTCACCATCACTGCGGTGCGCTTACTGCCATAACTTTGCTTCCCTTGCTCAATCATAACGCGACAGGCCACGCTTACTATGGTAACTCTTGGTGAGTGCTACTATCTATAGTCCGGTGGCGTGCTGATCTCCTACTCTAGCTGCTAACGCCGGTAAGCGGATTGGAGCTCGCATTGCTAGCTCACACTCATTCGAATGGCATTGACGCTATAGCCTTTGTGTACGAGATTTAGTAAGTGTAGCCTTGACATGACGGGTTTGCTAACATCTCAGGTTATCGCCACGGTGTCATAGTGTCCCTTCACAAGACAGTACCGCGTGGGATGCAGCCTCAATTCACAGCTCTCTTCATGTGAAGACCTTTCTAATGTCGAGTATCAATGTACTTATTCACAAGTGTTTAGATCCCCGGAGCACTGCAAGCCTCAACCGAACTCGTTACAAACATCCTCATTATTTCGTCGCTGATCTTCATACTGCGTGGTGCAAAGAGTGGCGTCAGGACGTAAGCCTTACTCAAGCTGCAGGGGAATAACTCACATAGGGCCTTTCCGTACAGCACAGATAACATGATCAGCCGGCTCAACACCTTTCTCTTTAGCCGAGCTCTCCTGCTACTGTAAGTGTCTACGTTACAATGCCGCTGGATATATCTGCTGAATCGCTCTTCGCCGGGTCAAACGAAAGTGTTTTGCAGTTGGTTGATATCTTGCTGGTAGGTATCAGTTGCAATATATCTGCAGCTCAGCCTATGACTCATCCCCTCCCACACAGAACATGACAGATGGTGAGCTTGGTGACATAAGGAGCACCGTTCTCTATTACCCCTCAAGCACAAGTACGTACAATACGGATTGTGTACCCAAGCTTTGCCCGCTCACGGAGAGTTACGCTAGTAAACATGAACACGACCCTTGCCTTGTAATTCGCATTAAGTACCCCATTCGAATCATGTGCGCTAATGGGACTGGCTAGACTCAACGGACGCCGGCGTATTAGAGAAGGCTCTGAGGCAGTGGAGGTCTACTTGAGTCCGACGGCTCTGACTCATGATCTAAAACCCCTTGCAACGGCCTCCCACAACTGAGTGTCTACAGTACGTCAATCGATGGCTTATGAGTGGAAGGCTAGTCTTACCTTTGACTAACGATGACCTCAGCAATCGGAATCGTTGAGGGGGGCGAAATTCGGACCGGTCATTCGAAAGAGACACGGAATGATAGACTCTGTTTAGGCTCGAAATACGCCAGTTTATGGAGGTAATTCGTGTTATAGTCCAAATTATGTACAGTGGCTTATCCTCTGTCAGTAGTCGATCCGTTTGACATATGGTCGATAAATCAAATCATCCTGCGTAGGCATGGCGCCGACGATGATCAATTGGACGACGTATAACTTTTCAGTCGGTTGATACGCGCTGAAAGAATACTAATTACAGTACTGGTCTGTACAGAGGTTACGAGAGTACTAGTCATGCACGATAGCGTCGCTGGCGGAACACCGAGTAAGTTCAATGAGGCAAGCCCAGAGCACGATTGACATCCTCGCTGGCTTGAAGCCAGTCATGATGTATGCTCTCCGGTACCGCATACGCATCTCGTAAAGATTCCGGTAGCCCGACATCGACATAGAGGTGAACCGACGGACTCAGGGACCAGCTAGAATATGCGAGGCCTTCGAAGATCCCTGCGCGGACTCAATTACAGCGAAACAGCAGCAAAGGAACATCATGAACGTCAACGATTTGCGTGAACATTAAGAGGAAGGATCACTGACCGTCTCCGAAGCGCTTGCAGCGGTCGTCCATAAGCTATAATGCCCACTCGTTAGCGTTTGAAATCCTCCAATGCAAAGACGTACCGGCATCTTCCAGCAGAAGGCACTAAGTTCCATCGAATCGAACTCGTCTTCCATCCAGAGTGTTCCACCAGAGAAGGTAAGTAGCAATTGATCAAGGGGCGCGTCTGAATGATCCCCAGTGTCCGCATTGCCATCACCCTGACGTAGGACAGAATGGGTAGGGAGCCCCAAGCTTGCGATGTCTTGCGCAGAAGATTTTGCCTGAGACTGTCGGTTCGGAGCCTCGACCCGTGTGTTCGATGGTACCTCCCCCGTGTCCTGAGGCGTACCTGAGGCCGTCCTGTTCGCAGCACGTCGCTTACTTTTGGCATCCTTAGGCGGAGCGGCCGGCTCTGACTTGATACGTTTCCTCTTCGGTTTCTCCGGTTGGCGACGGCCTTGATCATCGCTGGGGAGAGCGACCACGTCTTGCTCTGCCTTCACCTGTACCTTCATGCTTTTTTTCGCCTTGCGCGACGCCGTCGCTTGCTCCGTCAGCGTCGATGCTGCGTCTACAAAAATGAATGGTATGGCCTGGTCAGTAATTTGCCTGATGACGTGCTCACCTTGTACAGGTACGGTGACCGGCGGCTCATCACGATCTACCCGCTCGAAGTTAGATAGTATTCCCACACGTAGACAGAAGATCTCGCTGGCAGAAAGTCAAGATGTACGCGGAGACGACGCACTTTGTTCAGGCTTCTGTACTCGATCTCCAACTGTGGCGGGCTTTCGTTTTCCTTTGGACTTGACCACGTGCGGTTCGCTTTGTGGCGTTTTAGCTTTGGACTTTGTTTTTGCTTTTGCCTTCGCATTGGCCGCCGTGTTCCCCTCGACTTCCGTATTTCCCGTCTTCGCCTGAAGGCTGCTCGATGAACCATGCTGCCCTTTGGTTTCGGCCCGCGTTTTCTTACCCTTGCTTGTCTTACTCACAGCCGTCGCCTCGACTTCGATCTTGACAGCTCTTTGCGTGACAAGCAATCCTGCGTGAGCTACGTAGTATCGAAATCGTGCATATTGTCAGCATAGCCTCCATAGACACAAAAGCCGGCAAACAGCCACCACCATTCTCACTGATAGCTGTGGGCGTGGTCACTTTTCGACCGCAGACAATCGCCAAAGGTTCTGCAAGTCCAGAGTGCTACATGAATCGAATGTGATCGCCAGTGCACGGGTTACTAACCGTCATCGCTGTCATCGGCCAGCGATGTAGCATTTCCCCGAGGTTTGTCTGTCGGGGCTAGAACTATGTCAGCAGCTGGCGGTGGATAATCTGAGTCTGAGAGATGTCCGCTGACCATCGTCAACGATCATCTGCGATACTCCCTTTCTTGCATGCATCGTGCCGAATTCAGCGGCCGCCGACGCAATCGTCTCCATAGGAGGTGAAATGCGCTTTCCGAACGAAACCACTGCGTGCCCAACAGGGGGGAGATGTCAGTAGTTGTTCAACAACGGGGCACTCCAAGTCCCATCAAGTGCAATCGTTCAACCTACTATCGTCGATGGCCATCTGTGATCCTCGATATCCCCCCACAAACACGGATTCCGCAGCATCGAGGGGACGAGGGTCGATCACAGGCAGTTCTGCCCACGAGGGGGAGGATTTATCAGCCAGACGCAGGGGTGATAGCATCTGCGGAGCTGACCAACAATGGGAACATCTTTGTCTTCGTCCTCTTCCATCTCCTCCTTCACCGCTCGTATCTCCTCTTCTTCTTCCTCCATCATAGCGGCAGGCGTATAGTCACTTACTAGCGGAGAGTCGCTTGCCTGGACACGAGGTTCGCCTAGCGTATCATTAAGTCCGAATAGCCGAGACGGAGGTAGCCTGGAAGATATAGGGCGAGGGAACTGCTGGCCGTCGATAGGAGATGCATCGTGTCGAGCGGATATATGCGCATCTGACGATGCGGCAGCGGAGGCGATGGCAGGCAGTAACACAATGCGCAATGTTGACGGCGGAAGAGCAGCAATCGGCTCGCGAACGGAAACAACAGCAGGAGAGGGACGCCATACAGAGGCAAGCGTAGGCGTTTCTGTAATGTTTGAAGTTGCAGAGGTGGCACATGGGAGAAGCGAACTGGACGCATCCGGAGTGAGGGCAGGAGCAAGCGATGGTAAGACAGCACTAGGAGATATGGGAACAACAGCAGGCATTGAGGAAGTTGAGGGCATATTGAGAGAAGGCACAGACGGCGAAGCAGGATTGGATGTAGGCACAGAAGAGCAAGGGAGAGCAGCATCAGTATTAGACAAAAACACGGGCACATTGGACGTAGGAGGAACATTCTCGTCCGAAGGACCTGCAGCATCGGACATAGCGACTTGCACAGGCGAAACCACAGGCTCCAGGGTGAAGGTAGAGGCACAGCTTGAGAGCACCATAGCAGAGGGACTAGCGACGGTCTCAGTCGGCCCAGAGTTATACGGGAAGCGGTGGTCAGATCGGAAAGGGTCGACGAGGAACGTTACAGTCTGGTCCGAGAAAGTAACGCACTTGCGCTTCTTGCGGGGCAGAGGGTTTGGTGCAGGAACAGGAGCAGGCGTGCAGACTGGTTCTGGGCTCGGGCTGAAAGAAAGGATATCTGCGTCGTCCGTCGCAGCTGCTGATGAGTCCTCCACGTCACAGGGATGAGTGTATGTGCCTATATGCGCGGATTGCCTGATAGATCGGGGCACTGGACGGCGAATGGGCGGGTATATGCGCGTAGTCCCGACAGCCGGGAGTCGAGGAAGAAAGCAAGCCTCAATCTTTACCTCTTCGTCGTCGGAGGCAGTAGGCGTGAGCGGGCTACCGGGTCCAGCATCCGAAGTAAGAGGGTCAGAGGAAAACGTCAGCGAGGGCATAGCCGAAGGAGAGCTTGGCGGAGGAGAGGAAGGAGGGAGGTCGTCGGGGCAGGTGGTTGAATGCGCCCTCACGCAAGTCGGGCAAGCTGGATGAGGATTCGCAGCATGTTTACGAGTATGTCTGACCGGGAACAGTTCAGGTTCATCGTCTTCCGTTTTCACCGTCGTCCAATGCTTCGGATTTGAGTTTGGTCCTAAATGAGTCGGCAGGGAGGGATCTGTATTCTTCCTACGCTTCTTGGAAGGAAGCACGAGAACAGGTGAAGGCGAATGCTCTCGTTTGATTGCCCTCGTAGATTGATTGGATACGCCTCCATTGTGCCTTGTGCAAGGCCCAGGCTGAAGCTCATAAGAACCTTCCAGTACCGGCAAACCCTGCTGTACAGTCGTGCTTCGCTTGCGAGAAAACCAGCTCAACACTCGCGAAGGTTCGATGCTACGAACCTCCGCCCATGCTCTGCGAGACGCAAGAGAAGGGATACGAGGATTTTTGGCCCATATCTCTTCTAGTTCCGCTCGGTGTTCCTTAGTGAGATGGAGATAGTTGCGAGTAAGCGGCTTCACGTCCCCTAGAGATGAGCGAGTGATACGTGTGGCCGTCATAGACGTAGCAGCGCAAGCGATAGCACTGGCAAGGAAAGCCTTGTACCTTGTACAGCAATGAGCAGCCTGCGGGTCCCGAGACTCGACTCGCGGATCGTGAACGCAACGTGAAGGGTGCCCAGGCACGTTGCGCAACACTCATGCGCGGTCACGTGCTTGTGCAACGCCCACAGCCTCTGGCAGACCTTTAGATTTCGATGAACTTCTTTTAAACGTTATATGCATCGCTCCGCTCTTCCTGCGAGTAGAAATCAGCGACCAGTTAATTGCAGCTCGGGGACCACGACATCGAGGCTCAGAAGCCGCCTGCAAGCCCCATCATGACGCTGTGCTCAGAAGAACTGTCGGTGTGCATTCACCGGCACCGCTACAAGGCGAATAGAACAAGGCGAATAGAACCACAAGACTCGACACAAGACGTCAGTCTATCCACTCGCTAAGGCAAACCTCTTCTTCATTTCGGTTTCCCAGCGCCTTCTCGTACTAAGGTTTCCATTGAACAGTGGACACATCATGAATGAATGCATTGAACCGCCTACTAGCGAACAATGAGAGAGTTTCTCGTACCGGAACCGAGGACCGAATACCTGACAAGCTCTGCCTCTGGTATGACTACATTCGTACCACTGGTAGATATACTGTCGAAGACTATGTGCGGAGGTCACATGCAGGTGAAGAGGCTATCGAGGGGAATCAAGCGAGGGCGTTGTGGAAGGAAGCTGCCGGCGTCAGAACAACAACCAACACAAACCACTTATATAGGTGGTCGATAAGTCTCTCGACGAACGTTAGGCTTCGGGTTAGAATGGAGGAGATACTGGAGCAGCAAGGTAAGCCGATACATTCGATACGTAGATTCACTGGCCGCTGCGGCGCGCGGCTCTTCAACGCGAGGTGCCCTACGACTCAAGTGCACGCGCAGTGTGGAACAATTCGCGATTGCATGTGAGTCCTCTTTGAGGCGAGCTCAAACCATGTTGACTGTCGCTGCTTTCCAATTCACCAGTGCGCCGCAAGGAGAGCTACTAAGCTGAATAGACGTCGCTCTACGCTGCACTTCGCACGTGTACCCTGATTCCGTTCCACAGCGTGGCAAATCAATGGCAAGTTCATAAGTACTGACTCAGATCAAGTAGGTTTAGTAAGAGACATGCGTAGTGCCGATTCTCGGTGTCCAGAGTGCCGGATGCATCTCAAATTAGTGGCCGGCGCGAAGATGTTAAACAATGTACGTCCGATTTGTTTCCGGTTATATATGCCGTGTGCATTGATTGTATGCAAGGGAAGCGAGGCAATGCGCCGACTCCTGTCTACCTGACATGCATCGGCTGAGTCAATGCCTGAAAAATAATATATAGTGTTTGCCGATAGTTGCTTCAGAAGCGTGGCCCTCTCCCGCTCGTATTCATGGGCATTCTTCCCATTTTCTATGCTTTCGCGGGGCTTGCGGCCTTATACGCCCTTGCAAGTCGCGTACGGCCAAATTGGCGCAGTGTAAGCTCCATACAGCACGACCGTGGATGGTATACATACTGACTTCTATCCCTCTTGCACAACATTGGTACAATGCACTATGGATTGGATGTCCTACGACACCCCGCATTTCTAACGCCTAGCTCGCCCACATCCCTACAGTGGGTGGACCGCCTTTTCCAATTCTCTCTTACATTGGCACAGTTCGTTTCTTCTCTCGTGCCACGGAATTATTGGAAGAAGGTTATTCAAAGGTGAGCGCTCAGTTCTTGGTCTGTTAGCGGCGTCTGGCCGGATTAACTCCTACATGATACGAAATGTCATCTGCAAGTGCCTTGGAAGCATCAAGGGCACACTGCTTCCAATACACGACTGTTCTTCTCGGACGCGGATTTCCCGGCTTCGTGGACGGCTGCAGTTCTGACTTCCCCTCATTTACCATAGCACAAGGACGGCCTTTTCAAGCACGCGGAGGCCGGTAGGGGCTGGAGGGTCGTTGTGTGCTCGCCCAAGCTTATCGAAGACGTGCGCAAAGCGTCTGAGGATCAGCTCTCTTTCCGCGCAGCGACAAACGAGGTTGGTGTGGTCCTACTTTATATGCTTGACTTCGGACCGACACATCACTCACAGGCGTTACAAGCGAGCTATACAATAGGTCCCAGTGTTCAAAGAAATCCTTATCACGTCCAAGTCATTCGTGCCAACTTGACGACCAACGAATCGCTCAGCGGGATCTTCTCCGATATGTTCGACGAGATGATACACGCATTTGAGAAGTTGATCCCGGTGACAGACGGTGCGGAAATCCATGTATCTGGCAAGCGCTTCCTGCGGCTTAGTACTGGGCCGCAATAGACTGGACATGCATAAACGCGCACGAGACTGTCATAGACATCATCTGTCGCACTAGCAACAGAATTTTTGTCGGGCTCCCTCTATGTGAGCGCGCTCGCTCTTCGAGTCGGTGTACTAAATCGATCTAATCTGAGGTGCGCAGGTCGTAACGAGGGTTATTGCGAGCTCAATAAACGGTTCACATTCGACTTGTTCATAGGTGGCCTCATCGTTAACTGGTTCCCGAAGGTCTTCAAGCCGTAAGTGTTGCGTGAGAGAGACCTCGTCGCAGTGGCCTGAACCACTTACGTCCCAATGCAGGACCGCGGTTCGTCTCCTGACCAATGTTCCGAACGGCATTTGCCGCGGTTCGAATTACCTACGTGGGATTATTGAGGAACGTCTCGAGCACGAGCCAGGCGAGAAATGGGAAGACAAGCCGGTATGCTCTGTCGACACCTCACGCTCCATTGTCGCTGTCTGAATCAGCATGTACAGAATGACATGCTCCAGTGGCTCATCGACGGGGCCCAGGGCGAAGAGCGCAGCGTTCACGCTCTTGTGAAGCGTATGCTTGTTGTCAATTTTGCAGCCATTCATACGACATCCATTGTATGTGTGAAATTTCTCCACTAGTGAGCCTCCGCAGTGAACTGCCTACCTCAATGCCTTTGCAGACATTCACCCAGGCTCTTCTGCTCCTTGCTGCTCACCCGGAGCATCTTCCCGCTCTGCGTGAAGAAGTCGAAGCGGCAGTACGTGAGGAGGGTTGGACCAAGGCTGCTCTAAACAGGATGCGCCGTGTGGACAGCTTCCTAAGAGAAACACAGCGGTTCGCTGGTTTGGGCGCTAGTGAGCATATCTATCTCTTTCTCTGTTCGGGCCACCCCCACCCACGCGCAACCTCTTTCGCAGTATCCATGGCACGGAAGGCACTGCAAGACTTTACCTTCTCGGACGGCACCTTCATTCCTGCTGGGACATTTGTCGACGCTCCTTCGCACAGCTTGCACCACGACGGCCGGATCTACAAGAATCCGCATATATTTGACCCGTTCCGCTTCGCAAGCTCGAGTGATGAGGGTACGAGGTATCAGATGGTCGCCACAAGTACCGACTACATACCGTTTGGACACGGGCGACACGCATGGTCTGTACTAGAACGCTTCTCGCTCATCCGCGGTCAGTCTCTGACGTACCACCCCCGCCCCTCGCCGTCCAGCCCTGGTAGATTCTTCGTTGCAATTGAACTGAAGACCATGCTCGCGCATATTGCTGTGACATACGATATCAAGCTAGAGCGAGCGGGAGATCCGCCTCTTGGGCGCTGGATCGGGGCATCATTGGTACCCGATCGAAAGGCAGAGGTCCTCTTCCGCAAGCGACGCGATTGATGATGGAATACGAGTTTCCGCGCTGTGTCGATCTACAAGTCTGTACATGTCTATTCACTCTTCCCTGCACGACTGTTTGACGTCTTGATGTTTGTATGCTGTACCCCTTTCGTATGCACTCAAACTGTTCTGTGGCCATTGTGTCGGAACACGTAAGTTCTACAAATCCCCTTTAGTTCTCGGCCCTACCAGACCAAGTTAAGCTTCGTGCCACTGGGGTGAATGCTAATCCGAATACCACTGAACAATACCACTATAGTTTTTCCCTTCAACTTAAATGGTCACATAGTGTACTAAAGCGGGTATGACCAGGTCTGACTTCACCTCTGAACACAGCAGCAGTTACCTTCCGCTTCCATGGGCGTTGCCAGAGACTCGAATATTATGATGCCGCAGAGCAGGAGCTCAGGCTGCCAGTGAGGTTTCGGGCCGGAGGCGCGTATCATCACAATCACATGCCGGCTTGTCACGTCAAAAGCGTGACTTTAGACTCGGTGCTACCTGGTTCCTTGACTACTCTCATCGTCTCCCAGCAAACATCGAAAAAGACTCTGAACAATCAAATCTAAAATGATATGATACTCTTGACTCTAGTTGAGTTGTCTGCCAATCTGTTAGGCAATAGGCCATGTTGCCATTGTTGTGTGAGTTTCCAGCTACGTAGCCTGTGACGTTGTGCTGAGTCCATACCGCAGACAATACCGTGACCGCCCGCGCCCAATGCGCTCCAGAAGCACTGTGTAGTTTTGTATGGAGTACAGTAACGCTATGAGGTAGTCATGCGATCTGCACCCTCGGGTGGAATCTACGTGCGAGTGCGACCCGGTAATCATCGGAGCGCTCTCGCGCCTACATATGACGCGCGTCGTTTCACTGCGTGCGTAGGTTGTCGATCTCCTGCGTATTATGCTAACATCACTTCATGACAACCTTCCCTTGCGTAGGTCGGACAGAATATACTGTACTGTACAAGTGACTTCAAGAGACGCCACCCCTCCGAAACCGAGGTGCCTTGCGAACGATGTCCTCCCCAGTTGTCACTCGGTTTGCCTGGTTCGCTCTCGTCACATAACATAATCCTGATTGACATTGATCTCCGTCTGACAGCCTTCGATCAAATCTTCGACTTGGGCGATTCAAGAAAGACGACGAACGCCTTAATCAGGCTCAACGGTACAGCAATGTGTACTTAACGCGGAGTGCCTGCCAAGAGAATTTGCACACTAGTGTGCTGAATCATACACAGGCGCGCTCTACATCGCGCGTGCTCTCAAACACCGAGTCAAGTACTACGTGGTTTCTGACCGTAAGTTGAGCCATTACCACCACGCTTTCCAATAAAGTGCCTGGGAGACGCTCTGCTTGTGCTTCATCTTTTCCAGATCAATACTGCGGGCTCCCATGGCTAGAGATGCATCGTTCCCGACAATCAGGAACGCGCTGTTGCAGACGCTGTGCACATCCCGTGTGTTTGACACGCGCGGAATGTTGAATGCCCGAAGGCCTTCGCTGACGAATTGCTGGCCGTCCATCTGCGATCGTTCACCAGGTTAGGGCAGTCCCTCCCATCCTCGCGCTTGCAGAGCGGGCGTAGGTTGCGTCCGACGGATCTACGTCGGCCGTCTTGCGTACTCAGCTATGGAGAACTGGTGGGCGGCCTGGACCATCGCGGAGGCGCTCCGGCGGGCTCAGCGGTATAAAGCCTCGCCCAGCTTAACACTGATAGTCAAGCTTGACGCAGCACATGTTTCTAAGTGTCACAATGTTTGCTCTCAAGCTCTCCGCTCTCGCTGGTCTCGCCATTGTTGGAGTATCGGCAGTCCCGAAGGCAGTCCAGCCCCGAGTTCGTCATTTTTTATCATCCCAATGCACAATACTGAGTCGTTGTAGGCTACCACCACGGACCCAGCGTGCCCCGTCGTATCCACTGAAACGTTCACGCAGACGCTCTCCATCATCGCGCCTACGACGACCGGACCGTTCGAGACAACTACGTTCACGGAGGTGGTGGTCAGCTACCCGGTCGCGACGACGACGGAGACGCAGGTCGACGCCAATGGCAACTCGTACACCGTGACATACACGTACACGAATTACTACGATGAGCCGCCCTACCCCTCCGACTGCCACTGTACGTCTATGATGTTCCTATCAACGAACTCGATAACTCAAGTGATGCGCGTTGATGCTAGTCACTTACCCTTCATAAGCTGCCGGACGGGGAAGTATAGACAGGCTGTACGACCTGTGTACCTAACTGGAACTCGAGGCACGTCTAATGACAGAAGCAATCGATGTCCGGGCTGCTCCCGATCAAGTATCTGTGCTGTTGCGACTTTGAACCGTCGGATGCGAACTTGTACTTAATCGGCGACAAGACTTTTACACATGATCATCAATGTCGCACAGTCAACGCACACGTGAGAGTACCGGGGCTATAGCAATTGAAATTTTGATCTTGCCTCGGGCGCAACACATTAAAGTGTAAGTACCTGCATATAGTATCCATACACGACTATGACATAGTACCTTCATTGCGTGCTGCAGCACCTCATGGATCTGCTCTGCTCGATGTGTCTATTCCTCCATCTACCTGCGCAGCTTACCTGAAATGTAAGCGGCTTGTTAGCTTCCCTGCATGCAGGTACTAGTCTCCCTGGGCCACGAAGAGGCCAGCCGCCGAACCATACGGTTCTATTCCAAGGAGTCGGAGGGCCAACTAAGGCTACAACGAGTCGATGCTCGTTTCCCCCGGAGGTAAGTGCATTAATGCACGGACTCCTGTCAAGGAGAACTGTGGGGCTCGACGACCATCACTGCACCAAAGGTGATGATGCCGGTCGAAGGTGCTCAGGCCTCATACCCACTCAGACCCCCGTGCTGCCTAACGCCCAAGTGGACGGCCGACAGCAGATTGGTTCGCGACAAGCACGAGCTTGAGGTATCGCCCGTTGGGGTGCGGCGTCAATTGACTTGACGTTCAGCTCGGGTGGTCCTGCGGAGAAGGTCAGTGATCAGTGACAACTCCAAACGCTCAACGAGCACCTACGATACACCCTCGCAAGGGACGCCGCTCGTCTTCATACATCGCAGCGGCGCCCCTCTTTCGGGTACGGAAGTGCACTAGCCGACTACGGTAGCTCGACAAAGCGAGCATGCACCGGCGGCGGGGATCCCAGTACACGTCAGCATACAACGACTCGTGCGTACGTCAATGGGAGCGATGCCACATCGCTGGCTACGCGTTGAGTCATCAGTAGTCGGCGGTACAATGTCTCCAGCGGCCCGCCAGATTGGCCGGCTACTTCAGATTGCCAGAGACTGGATCCGTTCGCGCACAAAGAACGTACCAGGGATGATGATTCCTGCCCGTGTGGGGCGCCTGAAGATTTGGCACGGCTAGTTCGTGCTCTTGACGTTCGGCTCCGGTATTCCTGCACATCGACAGTCAGTGAAATTCAATGGTTTCAGTACAAAACTACTCACATTGCACCTTCGCCAGAAGCGCCACCCATATGTGCTGGGCAACGCCCCTCCTCCCGGCACCGACCTGCACTAGCCAACAACGGTGCCACCCGACAAGGTGGGCAAGTACCGGCGGCGGACATCCACGTGCATCATCGACATTTTGACCCGTGGACGCGTCAATGGCAACAAGAGTGCCCATTGCTGGCCGCGCACTGACGGTCGTCGACACGGCACCCCCAGCAACCCGCCACCTCAAGCTGGGAGCTGGACTCCTTTCGCGCAGACTCGACGTACCGGGGTCTGTTGTGCCCATTGGGACTTCTCTGAGGGTTTCCGATGCGCTCATCGTGGATCACGAGGATCCTCGATGTCGATACATGGTCTAGGGAAAGGGTCAGTGGACATCAAAGTTAACAATCACAGCAACTTGCACTCACCTTGGCCATGCCATCCCACCCGTACGTGAGGCACCGGCTTGTCTCGTGGTCCCCCGAGTACTCGGCGGTAGACCAGTCAATGGCGGGCTTGTCCCCGTAGAGATCGTGCTTACTGTCAATGTGGCCGCACAGGGGAGCGCTCCAGACAGGTTTAGCATACGTCTCAATACGGACGCTTCCAGCTACTCGACGGTGCGAGTAGTGGGCCTAGGCCCCTGCGAATGCAGGAAACCGTAGACTGGACTTCCGTGGCCAGTGGTACGATGTACGAGTGTGCCCTCGCGAGACCTTGGTTTGGAACGGTCGGCATATCTCCTTGAACTTGTCTGCTGTTCGGAGTTCTACGGAACATGCCGCTCGACTTGGAGGCGAGCCTAGAATTTAAATGGCTCTGTCGAACATGTAGATATGGAATCCACCCCTTAACCGGGTACAATGCTCCGGATTACGTCTTAGTACTGGTCTAAGGATGACACTGAGTTCACGTTGAAAAGAAGCGGAACTTGCATGATGAAGAATGGGAATGGTGGAAGAGCGCAGGTCGTCGACGCCACAACCGCGGCCACGGCGCGTTCGTCACTGTCACGCCGTTGCGATCCTTCCAAATTTGAAACATGTCAGCCACATCGTGACGACGTGACCGACGAACCCCTGTCGCAACTTTCTTTCCGGGTTTCCAATGCCCGGGAATAATAATGCCATTTCAATGCAAATTATGATAAGCATTTGTCAGTGATAATGTAATGCAATGCTAACATAAACGCGCTCGCGAGATTATTTTGTCATTGCAAGGGCATTTCAATGGCGGAAATGGCGCCAGCGGCATTGGACAGCATTGCTGGATAAGCCAAACGTTTCCAATGCAAACTAACCCTCAAAAGAAAGTTGGGACACCGGCGTCTTGACTAGCCTAGTTACTAGTAAGTATGGCAGCGATGAGCGTTTGAACTTCAAAGCGTTGCTCGCCATCGAACTCGCGTCCATCTGAGTCTAACCGTAGTTGCTGTAGGGCAGGCTTGGAAACTCGCTCAACTCCCAGGGAGACGATATTAATGGCCAGGCCTGATGTACTTAGTACATACTTGTATCATAGTACGGTGAGTACACGCTAGCAGTGTGCTATCGTTCACCGATCACCATTTAGCTCAGAAACTGCATAGTACATGCAAACCCTTGTGCTCCCTTTCGAATCTGACCCTTCAGAGTACCGCAGAGGTGGTCACCGGCAACTATGAATACACTATACTAGTTCACGCCGCCACACGGTGCCAGTGCCCCGGGCTGACGAGCGTGATGAATGACTTATCTCGGTGTCCCAATCTTCCATTCTATGGCATTCTAACCTGATAGATCTACTGAGAGCCTCTAGGGCGCATCCAATGAGGGTCAATCTAGTCTGTTCTGTTCATTCTTCTCTGTCCCCTGTGGCCTGCGCCACGTTCTGTGGGCATGATCTGCTGATGTGCAAAGATTGTAATCTACTCACTCGTCATCACGATTATCGCGCAGGAGGTGAGCGCCATCTGATTCTAGTCAGTTATGATCGTACTGACGGCGGGACTAGTACGTACGGCACGAGCTGTCGATCAACAGACGGAAAATTCTTGATTGCAGTCTGATAATCCAGGAAAAAAGGCATCGAGGAGGATAGGCTTGCAGCACAATGCACGGTGAGCTGTTACTTGCGCGACGCCGACTAGCTGGTCAGAGAGGCACACAATGAATGTCTCCTCTTATAGACCATTTCTCAGACTGGCTGCGAAGATCCCGGTCAGTGAGACATTGATTGAGGCTTTTCTCCTCCCTGATGCCCCTGCGGCCACCCACTGACCCGTTGACGATATCCAGATAGGTCAGAATACGCACACAAACAGACCCCGGGTCGGAACACTTCGAGAATGCGAGAGCTTCTGTGCGAAGAACTAGAGAGGACATCTGAAGCGTTACAGGATGCACACAAATCGCTCTGAAAGACAGAGGTGACGCTAATTTGGAATGGTCAAGGCTCGCTCGGACACTGCGTACATGAAACAGCAGATGGTAAGTTCTACGGAAAGTTTGGCGGGACTGTCAATCATGTATGCGGTGAAATCCTGGTGGCTTGCATCTAGCAAACCCCAGTGCTATCTGCGAGATAGCAGGCCGAAGCCCTGTGACTGAGTAGCCACGTCCGCGGAGCAGCGAAAGAATTCGACACATATGGGCATCGATCTCGTCGCTGTGGAAAGCTGGCGATGCAATCTTAATTTTTGTGGCTCACGCTTCCAAAGAATGCACTCACACGCTCTTTATCGAGCCGAACTGTGTTCTCGAAGTATTGCATTGGTGAATGAGGAAACGGACCTGCGCCGTGAACTAAGCATCATGCAACAGGTGAGCGCAAGTTCTCGGGCGCCGTGCTCGGGACCACACTAAGAAGGACGGAGTGGAGCGACTCTCGGCGCACTATAAAGAATCGATGGGTGTGCTGCGCTCAGTATCGGCCCTGGTAAACCTGAGCATATACAAATCGACTATACACAATGTCCACAACCAATGCAGTCGCGAATGCGTCTTATAGGTGAGCTATTACAATTCTTTTGAGTCACTGCTGATCATTCTACTGCACCACAGCATGCTCCTGGACTATGTTCTATCTGTCACGGCTGGTGAGTACCATTGCTCTATTTGGTGCTCCTGGTACGCTGCACTGATACCAAGAGCGTCTCTAGCTGTCCATGTGTACGACAGGGTCCTCAACATTGGGCAAGAGATCGATTGCATGTGGCGCCGTCACAAGAATAAAAAGATCATGGTACCAATCCTTTACTTCACTATGCACTCCTCCGCGTCGCTCTTCCTCCTCCTGGTAGCTCTACCGGACGACCCCACGTGTCAGGTGGGTGCAACACATGCGGTGAGACATTTACAGAGCGTCTGATAATCTCTCCTATCTTCGTTGGTCAGAGGTACGTGTATTCAAGGTATCGAGATTGTTGGAAATATCTGACTCCCCTGAGTACAGCTACTTGGCTGTTTCAATATTGCAGATAGGTGCCATCTGCCTCTTACAGGCTGTAGCCACCGGCAGGTTCAACAACCGCTGCCACTATTCGCTAGCTTACAAGTCCTGTAACTACTACAGCAATCGCTGGCCTTCGTGTGTATACCATATCCGATCGGGGCTGGAAGTTAACAGGTATAGTGATATCATTGGGACTTGTGCCGATAGCCGCCAATCTGGTGGGTTGTATACATTTATACTTACAGCGACTCAGACTGAGCAATGGAGTTAGTATTGCGCTGCTCGCTGGGAGATGACTGTCTTGCCGGGTTTCGACGGTTGTATTCTCACGGTAACTTGGTCTCCTGCCACAGGACGGATGTACTTATGCTCTCACACTGCGCCCATGATCGGTGTTGACGTCATATGTAGAGGTGTGTATATTGGTCCAGTGATTTCTTTCTATCTCATCACCTAGGAGCTTACAGTCGATATCTGCGCCACGACGAGCCTCGTTCTCGTTGACGGCTTGGTGTTTGTAGCAATGTGGCGAAGATCGGGTGGTGTCCAAGAACTCCGACAGCTTTATTGCAACGGAGGCATGATCAAACGACCGACGATGGGACTGCTTCTGAGAGATGGTCAGTAGCCTGCTAGCAACATTGACTGCGGAGTCAATGGTTCTCATTCATTGATAGGAGCACTGCAATTTGGGTAAGACATGCACAACTGGAATAATCCTACAGCTGACGTACGGAACCTCGTAGAGCGCTATTCGTGCTCAATTCGGTGGCGGCAGTTGTCCAGTTCAAATCAGTCTGTCATTGATATGCTGTATACTTAAAGGGTCAGCTGATTGTAGAGGCAGGACGGATTCCTGGGCACAAACCTCACTATCCTACTAGCCGTGTGAGTTATTGACAGTCGCGCAGTAGTTACCAGTGCTCATAAAGCTCCATCGTCAAGGATAACCAATATCTTATTGTCCCATATGCTGTTCAACGTGTACGAGGCAGCGTGTCCGCACGAGCCGTGTTCTAGCCCTTCCCAACTGTCTAGCCTATTCTCTAAGGTCGTGTTTCAACATCTCGATGGCATCCTACCTCAAGCTGGGCCGCACGACGATAGCCCACTGGCAGAAACAGGCGACATGGATGATATGGACAACATACATGAAGGCACGCAGAGTGAAGATGACGTCGAGCTTTCAAGTGTATGCACGATTCACAACAAGTCCTCTGGTATGCTGCACTGTGTGTCCGTGGAGGTATCGGGTCATGATGGTTTGGCATGCCCCCGGGCCGGAGTGGAGATGGTGTAGTGCCGTAGACTTGCCGAGGAGCTCGGAGGCGACCCATGAAACCTGGTAGACGCGTACTGCGTATGGACCAGGTGCATTGTGGACTAATTGATACATGTCATAGAATACAATTTCCGGGACTTCGAGTAACCTTGCGAAATACGAAGTAGATAACGCCGACAGAAAGCAATGGCGTGTCTTTGCACTTCACTGCATCTAAAAGCCGGTGGTCAGGCCACGGTCACGCGTCAATCTGGCTCCGCTCGCGAACAGTAATTGGTGTGTCTAGAGTCATCGCTCGAAAAGGACCAAAGTTGACCTTTACCCGGAGATGGCACTGAAGTGAACATATGAGACAGCCTGCGAACCCCAACAAAGACTGAATAAGTAACGAACCGACACCGCGAGCTACACCTTGCCCATCCACGTAAATGTGAATGTCGGCGGACATTGCAGGCGAAGGCTCGATTTCGCCGTGGTTTCTTGCCTCCATCTGCCTTCGTTACGCTGAGAATCGGCGAGTTTCACTCACTGCTTCTCCGTGTTTACAAACTCCATCGATCCCAAAGGCTGGCCAAGCGTCAGGGACCCGGAATGTGTCCGCTTGGCTTTAGTGCTCCAACGGTAAGTTATGCATTGTTTCAGGCAGAGTCCATATGCTATCGGCGTGCGTGGTGGGCTCGGCCACGGCAGTCTGAAGCGGTAAAGCGTCGATGGAGGGTAAAGTGAGCTATGATGTCAACATACCAAAATGAGTGGGTCACTCGTCAAACGTGGTGTGAGATACTTACACGCACATCTACGTCTGCCTCTGAGCCGCATAGCAAGTACTTTCTGAAAGTTTCCCTGCCACGTACTGTCATCCAAGGTTTATCCCAGCCATTGTTCAGACGGGTCTGGATCGGTGCACTGACAGTATCATGATGTTGAATAGTGAGTGGTTGTTTGATATTCTCCTTGAGCTTGAACAGCCCGGGGCGTTTACCGATAACGTGCAGCGTGTAGATAATTTCCATACGATGAGGCAGGTTCGCCCACGAGTCTCGGGTACGTTCAAAGTTGGGCGGGAGATTGACGCCGAGTGGAATCTCGAACGGTAAAGGTAGAATGTGTGACCCCGCGGGAGGGTAGGCCCGCCCTCTTTTCCAAAGGGAAATTTTGCGTTCCATCAAGTCGATGCTGTTCCAACGAGTTATTGTAACGCTGTTAACGGTTCGGGTAGTTTGCTCACTGTGTAGTTTCATCAGATGAGAGGATAATAGTGTCTGGGCTACGTCGAACGCACATGAAAATTCGTCCCTTCAGTTCGACGTACACGACTTGCATTTCGTCTTTCTTCACGAGGTTGAAATCAAGCAAGACCTTGCCCTTCACCGGCTTCCCGAAAATAATTGGACCGTCGTCGAGGGCAAGCCGGATGGGAGGCATCAGAGTGTAGCTTTGGAAAGTTAGCGCTAAATCGCTGCGAGGGATTGAGAGTGCAATCCGTCTTACATCGGACGCTGTATTTGTGTCCTTCCATAAGACTGCCAAAGCGCTGGATGGCGCTTCGACTAGGACGCTAGCTGCCAGTGCCACTGCGGGCGCAGCCCCAACCTGTCGCTGCGTTGTTAGCTGAAGACCGCACAGTGCGCCAGTCGCCCCGAGGATGCATAAACAGGATAACGTCGTGGCCGGTTAGACAATGCTAGTGCCACAGACCATAGTGTTGAACTGCTACCGGTTCAGCTGTTAGCCAAACCAGCTTACCTGAGATCAGTTCATCTGTCCTGGTATGGTTAGCAGTTAGAATGTTC